>RBNI01006745.1:0-11015 GCA_003990745.1 Jimgerdemannia flammicorona | reverse complement strand
AAAAAAAAAAAAAGAGGAGGCTTTGAGGTAGATAATGAAGTGGTGCCAGAGACTCAGGTGGAGGATACCTGTATGGCTGGGGTGGCGAATGTTCATTGGGAGTACCCTGAAGCTGGCGAGGTTATTCACTTGGAGAAAGTTGCAGAGGAGGATGAGCTGGTGGATGTGGCTTCTGATGTGTCTGCAGATAGAGAGCAACTGTAAGAGCTGAGCAGGACCCCCAGGCCATCGACTCCTGGGCCTCTGGTGATGACGGCAGTGAGCTGGTATCAGGCAGTACTCAAGGAGCTGGCAGAGGAAGACATTAAGGAAGTGGATGTGTTTCAGGGATCTCAGGAGGCTTGGGAGGGATTCCTCAATATAACGATGCAGGGGCCTAAGCTGGTGATGGTGATGGTGGCAGCCCTTCTGGATGATGAAGGATATGATGTTGATGAAAGCAGGATGGCTGACATCAGGAAGGTGGCAACGGAGAGAGTGGACCTATTCTGTGGCAGTGCGAATGGTGATTGAATCTAGAGGGCAATTTGTGAGGACCAGCAAGAAATCATTAGAGGAAGGGCTGAGAAGGTGGTAGCGGTTCCAGATGAGCTTTAAACAATTCCTTTAATGATGATGAACAATATACATATACTGTCGATCAATGTCAATGGATTGCGGGATGGTGTTAAAAGACAGCAGCTTTTCAGATGGCTTAAAGTCAGGAGGTATGATGTGGTGTTTCTTCAGGATGTTTGGGCTTATGATGAGTCAGACTATGAGATGTAGAGTAAAGAATGGTATGATGGAGCAGGTTGGAATAAGCAGGTGGGTGTCTTAGTTGGTGTAGGCAAAGGGGAGCTGGTGGAGGTAGAGATCTATGGTGACAGATTGATCTGGGGAAGACTAAAGGGTGGGGCAGGTGATGGGTTGATGGTTGGCTCAGTTTACCTCCCTGCAGTTGGCAGAGAGCAAAAGCAATGGGTTGAGAGATGGCAGGCATGGGATGGTCAGGAGGTGGTTACTTTAGACATTCTGAGAGAGGACTTCAATATGGTGTGTGATCATATGCTAGATAGGTCTGATGGTGGAGCAGGAGTTGCGGTATCCTCTGGACTTTCTCAATGGCTTCAGGTGGAGCATGACATGGGGTTGGTGGATGACGTGTAACAACAACAGGGGGATAAGTTGGGACCTTTCACTTGGTGGCATTCAGTTGGAACAATATTGGTTGGGACACAGATAGATTGGGTACTGGTGGCAGAGTGCTGGGGCAATGTACTGGATACTGCTGAGGTGCGCTGGTGCTCTTGGTCTGATTACTGGGGAGTGGAGGTTTGTGGTTGATTCCAGGCAGCAAGCAGTGGTGGAGGGCGCTGGCGCCTCAATGTAGCCTTACTCAGGAGAAAGGAGGAGAGGGACAATTTTGTAACAGTTATGAGACAGGAAGTTCTGCGATGGCGAAATAAAGGGCAGGTGATAGCTGAATGGTGGGGTAAATTCAAACACTTGGCTGGTGCCTACTGGTGTGATGTGGGAGAAGTGGCAGGGAAGGAATAGAAGGACAAGGAAAGAAGAGTAGAGAAGGGGCTGAGATAGCGATTGAAGCTTTTGGAAAAGGGGAACTTATCTGAAGTGGTGTGCCACCAGTTGGCATTGGAGGTGGCAGAGCTGCAGGCAGATTTAAGAGTGTCAGAGACCAGGGTGGTGGATGGTCTGCTGGCCAGACTGCAAGCTAGGCAGTTGGAAGAAGGAGAGAGGCCAACGAAATATCTATCTGGTGTTCTGAAAGCCAGGAGAGTATGACATAGCTGGGCCTCAGTATTGTGTGAAGATGGCATAGAGGTCTCTGGGATTGCTGAGATGTTAGGGGAGGTGTCTGGTCAATGGCAAACTCTTTGGCAGGATGGAGGGGAACAAGCTGAAGAGGCTGGACTTGGGGAGGTTGATGATAATATGGTGACTAATTGGCCAGTGACAGCGACTCTCGAGATAGGGGAGGCGGTCATGGGGGAGGTGTCTCTAGATGAGGTATTGGAAGTACTGAGGAAGACACAGACTGGTTCATCTCCTGGTGAGGATGGGTTGCCCTGGGAATTCTGGAAGGAGTTCAAGGCCGAGTTTGGTGACTGGTTGGTAGAGATGGCCAATGCTGTTCTGAAGGAGGGTAGCTGGATTGGCAATGAGTCCTTGGGGCTAGTTTCTCTTCTATATAAGGAGAAAGGAGATCAATAAGTGTGGCGTAATTGGCGACCTATCATACTGCTGAATGTGGATAGAAAGTTGGTGTCAAAGATTCTAGCAGGGAGGATGCAGCAGTATATTGGTGTGCTAGTTGGAGAAGAGCAGCAAGGCTTCATCAAGAGGAGGCAGATCAGAGATAGTACTGCTTAGGTACAGAATGTTTTAGAGGGCTGTAGGAGCTGACAGGTAGATGGACAGATGGTCTTTCTGGATCAAGAGAAGGCCTATGACAGAGTATAGTGGAGTTACCTGAAGGCCATTCTAAGGAGGGCAGGGTTTGGTGTAGTAGAGGCAGGGCAACTGATGGGCTTGGTACAGGGATGCCGAGCAGCAGTAATGATGAATGGATGGTGTGGACCAGAGTTTGCCTTGGGGAGAGGGGTACCACAGGGGGATCCTCTCTCCCCCCTTCTCTATATACTTTCTCTAGAGCCTTTGCTGGTGTGGCTGAAGGGGCGACTCTCTGGACTGTGGATGGGAGATGTGGTCTGGCAGTTGGGTGCCTTTGCAGATGATATGGTGGTAGGGTTGGGTAGCTGGGAAGATGTAGCAGTACTGCAAGAAGGAGTAGGACAGTATGAGAGGCTGGCAGGGACAAAGTTGAATTGGGGCAAGTGTGAGACAATGGAACTTGGTGCCGGCCTGGGGGGACATGGACAATTTGGACAACTGGTGGCTACAGGGAGTGCTATTCATTATCTGGGCATCTGGTTCTTGGTATATGGGACAGTCCTACCAAGGGAGTAGTGGTGTGGACTGATTCAGAAGTTGGAAGGTTCGTTGACGAGTTGGTCAGAGAGGAGCTTCTCCTTGATTGGCAGGATAGTGGTCTTGAATGTGTATTGGCTGCCCAAACTGTGATATCTGGGTTATCATCTGGATTTCCCAGGGTGGGTGGTGCAGCAGCTGAAGAAGATGGTAGAAGAGTGGATATGGTGTAGAAGGCATCCACAGATTGGATGGGAAACTTTGGTGATGAGGACTGCCGATGGAGGCCTGGGGCTGGTGGATTTCAGATGCTGACTGAAGGTACTTCGGGGTTGGTGGGGGCACCAGATGTTAGAACTTGGTGAGGAGGGTTGGGGCAGGCTGGTCATGGACAATTGGGAGGTCCAGTTCTGCCCTCATGGTGAGGTCTGGAAGGATATGCAGGGCTTGATTCAGGTTGGAAGTATAGGTAGGCTGTGGTTTAAGGGGTTCTGGTGGGGTATTGTAGAGGCCTGGCTGGCCATGGGGTTGGCAGGTCTAGAGATAGAGGTGGGTGAGAACCCTGAGCAAAGATGGTGGCAACTGGGAGAGCTGTGCATTGGTGGCCACAGTCTGAAGGAGTATTCTTTGAGTGAGGTGATGGAGTAGATAAGATCTGGCCCTCTGGAGAGATGGCCACCTAGTTGGCAGAGGGCTGGTATTGGTGAGGACTGGGAGTGGGCTCGAATTTGGAATTGGGGAGCCTCAGTATGCAAGATGGTGCCCCCCAAGTACTGAGTGGTTTGGTGGTGATTCTTAAGGTGTAATGTGATGCTGAGCTATCAGACTGGCTGGATGGAGGTTGATGGCTATCGGAATTGTGAGTAGTGTAATGAGGTGGATGGAGGGGTCATTCAGATGCCAGAACATATTCTGGGGGCCTGCCCATGTGTGGAAGAGTTTTGGCAGAGTTTGGAAGGGTACTGGGGCCTGGAGAGGCATAGGGCAGAGGATCCGGCCAGTCTGGTGGTCAAGCGCCAGCTGGTTGGGGAAATTGGTAATATATGGGGGGGCCTAGGTCGAGTTTTGGGGGTCTGGGTCTTGATGGTGGTACATTGGTGGTGGATCTTTGAACAGAACCTATGGATGGGGATTGGAGAGATGGTGGAGTGGTGGAGGTGGCTTGTCCAGGAGGTGGTTCAGGGGTGGTGGCATCAGGGGAGACAGCTTCAGCCAGGGGCTGTAAAGAAGGTGCAAGAAATTGTACAGCAGAGTTGAGGGTACCTGGTGTTAGATGATAGTAGAGTAAGATGGAAGGAAGGAGTTGGCTGAAGGGTTCCACCTCTGTATAATTTATGATGTTAGTAGTGGTTTGTGTTCTTGGTAATTGTATTAGATAGCTCGTAATAAAGGAGTCCAAGAGACTATAAAAAAAAAAAAAAAAAAAAAATCTTTAACCCAATGTCCTCTGCTCAAGCCTCCCACAACCCCACCTCCACCAGCAAAGAGGAATTGAGGTGCCAATATCCAGGCCCATCCTCACTCCCCCCAAACCAACTATGCTCCATTAGCCCCCAATGATCTGACCAAGGGCACCACACAACCTTCAGATTATTTCAGATATCCATTCCCCAGCAGTCAGCAGTCAGCATCCAGTCAATCCTTATTCCAAGTTTATTCACCCAATAGGTATAGACCCTCCTGTTCCCCCCAACTCCCTATCAGTATCCACCAAAGAACTTAGATGCTCCACCTCCTCCTAGATATCTGTAACAGAACGGCGACGCGACGAGCGATCACGTGACCCGGCGACGATGACGTCACAATCGAGCGCATACGACGAACGTAACGAGCGGGACGCGAACGATATCCAGCTTATCCCCAACGCAGCAATCGCCGCAGCAACTGATTATTACCTAACAACCTAATTATATTATAAAGGTCCTGATCACAAAGGTCTTGATCACAAAAGTCATGATCACAAAACTCATCCATAGTTATCAAATTAGTCACTCATACTTAGTCAGAAATTGCAAACCAACTTGTATAAATACCCCCAACATTTCATCTTGAAATAAATTTCTAGACCACTTATAATATCACAATATTGAAAGTCATCTTTGCCATTACAATTTCAGGCTCTGTTTAGTCCAGTGATACTAGATCTTTTATCATATTGATGATATGATCTATACAGTCCACTATGGTTTTATGATAAAGTCTTTTTATCAGACCAAAACTACCATCATACTGAATTTAGTGTGACTCAGAACTATGAAATTTAATTCAATACTTTCATAATAACTGGTAATTACCAAATATAAGTAAAACTAAAGAGTGGTATTATTTTTTTTATTTTAGAACTCTGGAGTGAAGCTGAATTGGCATAAGTGTGAAACAATGGTGCTCGGCAATGGCCTGGTGGGAGGAGAGGTCATAGGAACAATCATCCCCACTGGTGAAGCAGTATGGTACTTGGGCATCTATTTGTCGGTCTATGGGTCAGTTCTGCCCAGGCTTTGGTGGAAGCAGAGGATTGAAATCTGGGAGGAGGCCCTGCAGAGTTAGGGGGGAAGACAATTTTCTCTGGCAGGACAGGTCTCAATTTTGAATGTCTACTGGCTGCCAAAGTTGTGGTACCTGGCATATCATCTGGACTTCCCAGCCTGGGTGGTGAAGAGATTGGTGAAGACAGTGAAGGGATAGATTTGGGCTGGAGGGTGGAGTCAGATTGGTTGGGAGATCTTGTCCCTACCAGTGGCGAGAGGTGGTCTTGGGCTGGTTGACTTTCCAAAACGGTTATACTGTTTGTGGGCATGGTGGCTAAAGAGGGCAGTGGAATTGAGAGGAGGTGGTTGGGTTCCTCTGCTACAGAAGATCTGGGAGAGGCAGTCATCACCAAGGGGCTCAACTAGCGATCTCCTCTCATTAGTTGGGCTTCAGAACACTAAACAACTGCAATATAAAGGATTTTGGTGGGGGATAGCAGAGGGGGTACACCACATTGGAATTCGTTGACAGGGGAATGAAGAAGAGGAGAATTGGGACCTGGTGATATGGAGATGGAATCGCATACTGCTGGGTGGTATTCCTTTAATTGAGTTTGACATTGGTGATGGAATGGAATGCCAAAGGAGACCGGACCAGGATCTGTGGCCTAGCAGTTGGCAAGGAGTTGGAATTGGCAAAGAGTGGGACTGGCATGGTGTTTGGACCTGGAGTGCCACAGTGAGAAAGTAGATGCCACCAAAGTACTGGGTGGTCTGGTGGCATATGCTATGGAGGAATGTTATGCTCAACTTTCACTTGGGGCACCTTATTATAGGGGGTTGCTTCAACTGTGAGGAGTACCATAATGTAGGGCAGGAGGGGGGCTGTGTACAGATGCCTGAACATTGGCTAGGAGAGTATGAGATATTGGGGAATTTTTGGCAGGTAATTGGGGTATACTTGGGGATATGACATTGGAGAGATGATGTTCGGGGGAGGTAGGAGGACTTGAGGGATAGATTGGTAGGAGGGATAGGAAAGGAGTGGATTACTTTGGGCTGGGTATTGGCTATTTGGGTAGGGCTGGCCAGTCACTGGCTAGATGGGAGTAGATAGGGCTTGGAGGACCGGTTGTTGTGGTGGTGTGGGCTTATGGAAGACACCTTAATGGGCTGGTGGCTTAGTTGGGGGCTACAGGGTGGTTGGAGACACCGCTTAGTAGAGAAAATTTGTGGACAGAGTGAGGGGAGAGTGGGTATAGTTAGTGAAAGAGTGATCTTTATCCATGAGAAGGTAGGAAGGAGCCCCCCTATGGAGATTGGGTAGTGAGTGGTGATGATGTATACTTATTCATAGACTGGTAATAAAGGCAGAGTCCAAGTGACTATAAAAAAAAAAAAAAAAAAAAAAAAAGAGTGGTATTATTTTTGTTTTATCCTTCTATATTGTTGTAAATAATTTTCAAATGTTTCTCACCATTATTCAATTGCTTTATTCTGTCAAAGACTAAACTAAGTATATTATTCAGACCTTTTCCAATGAGTTCATTCTCATCTAGAATATAATTAATTTGCTCATATGTATACTACTTTATCTTGAATATTGAACAAATATACTTTATAAGTACTAAGATAATATATCTTACTAATTTATTGATCTAAATGAGACATATGAATATTTTGCACTTAATTATAACTATAATGGACAACTGTATCAATACTGTGATAGAGTATTTTGTCTTTGACTACTGAATATTTCTACTTGATAAGTTTTTGATGTTCTTTAGTCAATTTGGTATTTTTATTATAATAGTTTCACTCTAACTTAGCTTTGACCAGATGTTTTTTATATTTCTTTAATAAATCTTGGACCTTTTCTTCTTTCCAAGCTTTGAATTACAAATTATTCTATAGGTATTGATAAGTATTATATAAGTTAGTTCAAGAACTTATGATTTAAATATATATGGCTAACTGATATTATAATTTGTAAAAAGTATTATATTTGAGTATCTATAAAGTACTATCTTCTTTTAGACTGGTCAAAAAGTTATAGTGAATAGATTTATAGCTCATTTCTACTAGTAAAAATACAATTAACTGAGTTACTTAATTAATATTTCTAACTAAGCTAAATAATCTATAGACTTTGATATAATTCAAAAGAAAATTCTTAATAGCAATAGTAATATTCTGATCAATGACCATTTTAGTTTTTCACTTGAGTATTCTTTTGATATTATTGTAAAACTGTCAGAGAAGATTATTTTTCAGCAAATATCTTATATATTTTCAAAATAAGCTTGACTAATTCCTAGCATATTCAAATAGGTTTTCTGATAAAGAGATGTATTGCAATCTTAGTAATATAGATAGTACTCCAAACGGATGGAGTTAATCTGGATGAGATTCAATTCAGATTCGTCATATGATGGATTCGAATCAACTCGGATTGGTCTCATGATCTGATCCAGATTGATCCGGATTGATCCAGATTGATCCAACCAGATTGATCCATCTGGATTGATCCGGATTGGTCCATCCAGATTGGTCTATCTGGATTGGTCCATCTGGATTGGTCCATCTGGATTGATCCATCCAGATTGAAATCTTTGGGGTCGTCATCCTTTCTTTTGTTCATTTCACTCTTGTTTTTTTTTTCCTGCCGCACTTTGGTGACATCACCCTTTCCTTTTGCTCTCTCTCTTCTTTTGTTCTTTCCTTTGTTCTTTTTCTTTGTTCTTTTTCTTTGTTCTTTTTCTTTGTTCTTTTCTGCCGCATCACGAGCAAACAAAACAGCAGCCCTTAATTCATACGTTGGTCCAGTCTACTCATTTTCACCCTGTAATGATTGTCAAAAGAGGGAGTATTCGAGGTGAAAACACACTCTCTGCTGACAATGTTAGATTCTTTCTCATATGGACAGCACACAAGCTGCTCATCGAGTGCCAAAGGGGCGACAGTGGTGGCGATGGTGATGGCGATGGTGATGGTGGGGATGAGGGAGAATTCCGGCAACAACTCACGGCGGCCCTTCAGACCTCGGAATTCACAGACCTCACAGCTATATACGTGGCAGCCTTTTTGGAGCAGCTGATAGTAGATGTAGGTTGCTCACTCAGCCACCACTTGTTTACTTATGTTTATTTAAACTTCCCCAGCACGACCCAATTCACCTTGTACTTTTCTCAGGGTCCACAGCTCTACGGCGAGATCTGCCGACTTTATTCGCAACATCTGGTCAAGATGAAGAAAGGCTGGTGGATGTTGCGGGGCATGCCTTTGGTGGCTGAGCTGTTGAGTCAATGCATCGCATGGCGGAGGTCTCAAAAGGAACAGAAGCAAGCCTTCGTGAGCAATCTTATACAACTCGTGCAACTCGTCGGCATGCAACTTGTCAGCATGCAACTCATCGGCATGCAGCTCACTCACTCACTCACTCACTCATGCTCTTTTTCTGAAATACCCATCTCTGTGTTTTATTTAATTTCATTTTTACATGGTCTCCCCCTAAAAAAACACCCACACCTGCACGCAACCCGCCTGCACGCAACCTGCCCACACGCAACCTGCCCACACGCAACCCGCCCACACGCAACCCGCCCATATGCAACTCGCCCGCATGCAACCCATCCGCATACTTATCTCGGTCCCTCAGATCAGGGCTCAGTTCTATTGGAAAGGAGAGTTCAAAGTTACCCGAGTTCAACCACGTCCGGCATCTGATCAAATAGAGAAATTTGAGGGCAAGATGTTCAGCATGAGCAGTACCAGCATTGTCATCAAGGCTTGGGGGTCTACATTCGAATCAGAGCCAATCGTACTCGACCAAGGGGTCCATTGGCCAGCAAGAGTAACCAACGACGAAGAGAACTATATCTTTATTAACGAACATGGAGAGGTGGTTGCGATGGTGGTAAGGAACCTCTATGGCAACGAGCTTCGCTGCCACATCAACGAGATTTGCGAGGATTGCATCAAATACCGGGTGGCAGGAAAGAGGGGGCGAAAAAAGCAAGGAGGGGGGGTTTGGATGGGAATTGGGTATACTGCAATACTGGCAAAGGGTGGGTTCTGGAGTTCCGAAATCCCCCACACTCGTCTCCCTTTTTTTTTTTGACCCCTCCCCAGATAAATCACACTCTTCGCCAACATACTCTTTTTTGATATAATTCCAGAGATGCACAAGATTCTGTACCCCTACCGGAACTTTAGAAGTGCCGTCGAAGAGCAAACTGCGCACGAGCACAACACGGCCTGTGCGGCGATGGCGGCTATGATCTGGGGTTCTTTGAGCAGATTGGTAGAGCATATGGCAGACCAGCTTGGTGGTGGTCTTGGCGTGGCTGTACGTACATTCTTGGTGCAATTTAGCATGCCTTATGAGGTGAGGAGCTCCGCTTTTTCAGGGTACTGCAGCCCGGGGGGTTTCTGCCCCCCCGCACGCAAAAAGGACTGACCGGTTGCCATCTGTTTCGGCAGGTTTCCAAGCCGGGGCTCCCAGGGCTGGACCAAGGGCAAGCATCCACCAGCACAGCCTGGCAGTATGAGGTCCTAGGCCAAGGGTTCACCCAATCATACGCTCACGTCACATCAGGATACGTTGGGCGCAACCTTTCTCTGCCCACACACACAGACAATAATGTCATCCCGGTAATGTTTTACGTCCCGGAAAGGAAGGGCCCAACCTGCGAGGACAGCGGTGGAGTCTGGTACGACCTCACCTACAGTTTTGGGGTCCCGTTTGCGGCCAACACGGCCATCCTATTCCAACCACATAACTACCACGGCACCATCGCCTTCGAGGAGAGCTCAGACACAACAGTCGTCACACTCACAACGGATGATAGGCTCATCAAGGCCTGGGACCAGCAGGTGGAGCAGTTTTTGTGAGGGTTAGGCAATCTTTCACGAGGGTCAGGCAGCTATTTTGCATGGGTTGGACAGTCTTATGTGGGGGGGTTGGGCCGGGCGCCTCTTATGTAGCACTAGCTTAGCCGTTATGCAGGGCCCTACTGGCCCCTCGGCCCTGCTCTGTAGCGCTGCCAGTACGGTGCTGCGGCACAGGGCCGGGGTGCCCGTGGGACCCGAACCGGCGACTTCGACCGCTGGAAACACCCTCGGACCGCCCTCCGACCACCAGAAGCACCCTCTGCCTGCCCTGTACATCCTGGATACTTACGGCTTAGGGCTGCCCCTTGCTGCCAGTGGAGGACTGCAAATTTTACGCGCTCCCTCTGCCGATCCTGCGCCCGCTGACCTGCCAACCGACCCTGCCCACTGACCCGGGCGCTGACAGCTTGGGGCTGCCCCTTGCTGCTGGCGGAGGGCCGCAAATTTTGCACGCTCCCCCCGCCTACCCCCCCGACCTGGACACTTGCAGCTTGGGGCTACCCCTTGCTGCCAGCGGAGGGCCACAAATTTTGCGCGCTCCCTCCGCCGACCCACCGACCCGCCGACCCGCCCACCGACCTGGGCACTGGCAGCTTGGGGCTGCCCCTCACTCCTGGCTGAGGGCCGCAAATATTGCGTGCTCCCTCTGCTGCCAACCCCGCCCACTTGGGCCGCAAACTCCGGGCTGAGTCCTTAGGTTTTTTTTCCCCCTTTTTTTTTTTT
>RBNI01006744.1:0-11016 GCA_003990745.1 Jimgerdemannia flammicorona | reverse complement strand
TTTTAATAGACTCAATGTCCTGCAGATTTTTATTGGAAGAGAACCTAGACTATATAGGTCAAAACCCTCCCCCACTACCCATCAAGCACTGCCCCCCCATTAATCTAGACTAGCTATTATTCAGTAGCTCAACCATGCCAGGCGCAGCAGAGTCTATGTTGGCCCACACCTCATTCTGTACACTCTGCTCTCCCTACTACCAGGGAGAACACAGCTATATACCAATGACCAAAAGCACATACCTGAGACCCCAACAT
This sequence comes from Jimgerdemannia flammicorona, assembly GCA_003990745.1. Lineage (NCBI taxonomy): Eukaryota > Fungi > Mucoromycota > Endogonomycetes > Endogonales > Endogonaceae > Jimgerdemannia > Jimgerdemannia flammicorona. The sequence goes on along the minus strand of RBNI01006744.1, from coordinate 10,759 downwards.
ATATACAAGGCCATGCCCAAACCAAATAGAATAGCCCCTGCCACCCCAAAGAGAATGACAGGTAAAGAAAAACCCTCATCAAAGTACATCACAGTGAGTAGGGCCTGGTTCTCCTAGTTGAGATGAGTAAAGGACTTATATATGAGGTGGGAGGAGACCTCTAATACCCCACTACTCAAGCCTGTGAGCCTTGATCATGTTGCTATGTCAGCTCTCAGTTCTAGTTGAGTGCAGCCAAGATGCCTGAAATGAGTAGCCTCAGGCCCTCTGACCCCCCCCAATGACCGGGGCCCAACCCACCAAATTGCCAAAAGAAGCCAAGAGTGACACCTATCACCTAACTGCTCTACACCAATCAAAAGGCCCCACTGAAGCAGTACCCACCCCAGCCTCAATGACTGCTCCCAGCCTGGCACTCTACTGGTTCACCATTATCACCCTTCCTCCTATCTGTTGTGGCCATCTCCCCTTCCATTCTGACAACATCCGAAAAGCAGTCACCTATGTCAGAACCATGCTTGCCAGGAAGCTCACCAAAGCCAGAGGGCCCCACTACAAATACTGAGGACCTGTAGGTAACCTATACTGAGTACTTGATGCCCAAGATTGGCTAACTCTCTACATAGTCCATAATATACCAAGACAGCACCTTGCTGGCAATGGCAAAAGGAAGAAGGTGCTGCACCAAAACAAATGCACTCCAGATACAGCTGAAGGCACCAGAAATCATGAAAAAGTGGAGAAGACACTGATCTGATACCAATAAAGAGGCAACTCATTACCATTGTCTCTCTCCCACTACTCTGCAACAGGTATAGCAAACTAACCTGAGGTAGAGGAGGTAATAATTGTGAAAGTAGACTCAGAAGGTTATCTACCAAACTATTGTGACTGGTAAGGTAGTGGATGACTACTTAGTAATCTCTACAAATTAGTTCCTCTCTGCCTTCCTTTAGAGGAGAGCTACATTGAGCCACCAGTGGCTCTTGCCTCTACTGATCACTTAAAATCTACCACATGTCTCTACTCCCCAATGATCTGACCAAGGACACTACCATACCTCTGCAGTGTCCAGCACATTTCCCCAATCCTCAGCTGTTAGGATCCAATCAATCCTTGTCTCCACCAGATTCTCTCCTACAAAATGCCACTGAGTAAAGGGCCCAGGCTTTTCTCCTTGATACTATCAGACACTATTAACCAATTCCATATCTCTCTCTATCTGGAGCCACTGAGAAAGCCTAGCCAAAACCACTACTTTTACTCTACCATCTGACCTATTCAGCTTTCTGTCATGAACCATATTAAAGTCCTCCCCCAGAATGTCCAACCCCACCTCCTCTCAACCCTCTCATGCCAGCCAATTCTCCACTTATTGCTTTCACTCTCTACTAACTGCTGGTAGATAGACAGAGTCCACCATCAGTCTATCACCTATATCTTCTTTCAATCTGCTCCATATCAATCAATCACTATAGGTTCCTACTTCTATAAGCTCACCTCTACCAATAGCCACTAAAATACCCATCTGCCCATTCCAACCAGTACCGCCATACTATTCTCTACTCCACTCCTCATAGTTCTGCTCATTATAGGCTCAAATATCTTGAAGAAGCACTATATTATACCTCCTGACTTTCAGCCAGTGAAACAAATACTACTGCTTAACTCCATCTCATAGACTATTGACATTTAGAGATAATATACATGTACTGTTCATCATCATTAATAGAAATGTTTAAAGCTCTGCTGAAATCTCCACCACCTTCTCAGCCCTGCTATAGATTATTTTCTTTTGTTCCTCACAGATAGCCCTCCAGATATATGCTCCATTCATACTGCCATAGAATGTATCCACTCATTTTATTACTATCTTCCTGATATCAGCCATTTTGCTCTCATTGACCTCATACCCCTCATCATTTAGTAGTGCTGCCACTATTGCTATTACTAACTTCAGTCCTTACAAAGTAATATTGAGGAATCCTTCCCAAGTCTCCTGGGATCTATGAAACACATCCACCTTCCTGATATCTTCCTCTGCAAGCTCCTCCAGCACTGCCTGGTACCAACTATTGGTGGTTATTGCCAGAGGCCCAGGAGTGGCCAGCCTGGGGGTCCTACTCAACTCCTGAAGCATCTCTCTATCAGCTAAGACATCAGAGGCTTACCAGGTTGTTCTCCTCAGTAATCTTCTCCAGCCTCACAACCTCCCCTGTCTCTAGGCACTCTCAATGAATATTTGCTACTCCTGCCATCTGAACATCCTCTAGTTGGATCTCTAGCACTATCTCAGTGATGTCCTCAAAACTCCCTTCTCCCACCTCCTCTTTATCAGCCCACTTCCCTGTCACTGATGCATGAGCTGAACTCTCCACACCACCTAGCTGTAAAAATAATACCTCAGCAGTCTCCACTCCTTCCATCTGACTCCTGGCTGCCTCCTTCCTCACCACCTCCTCTGCCTTTGAGTCCTGAAGGACCATCTGCAGGCCTTCCCAGTTCTCTTTTACTATCTCTTCCTCCTCCCATCTGTGGGGATCCAGACCCAGTCCTTAGCAAACTCCTTCTATCTCCTCTTCCTCAAATCCTTCACTGCCTCTCTTTCCTCTAGAGTAAGTAACAATTCCTCCTCCTTCTGCTCAGATCTCTTCCTTCTTCACACCTTGTACTCTTGACCACCAACCTGAATTACCTCTTACCAGTCCCTCCCTAGCCCTGTGGCCTCGTTACCCTTCAGTCTTTTTTTTTTTTTTTTTTTTTTTTTTTTTTTTTTTTTTTTTTTTTTTTATAGTCACTTGGACTTCAACTTTATTACTGCTAATATAATAATAATTAATCATAAATCACTACTAATATAATATATATAGGGAGGGTTGCTCAGCCAACTTCTTCCTTCTACCTAACCCTATAATCATCTAACACCAGGTACCCTCAACTCTGCTATATAATGTCCTGTACCTTCTTCAAGGCCCCTGGTTGAAGTCACTTCCCCTGATACCACCACCCCTGTACCACCTCCTGGAGAAGCCACCTCCACCACTCCACTAACTCTTCAATTCCCATCCATGGGTCCTGCTCAAATACCCATCACCAATATACTGCTATCAGGACCCAGACCCCCAGGACCTGATCTAGGCCTCTCCAGATATCACCAATCTCCTCCACCAGCTGGTACTTGACTATCAGACTGACTGGATCTCCTGATCTTTGACTCCCCAGACCCCAGTAATCTTCCAAACTCTGCCAAAACCCTTTAATACCAGGGCAGGCTACCAGAACATACTCTGGCATCTGAACCACCCCTCCATCCACCTTACTGCATCCCACAATATCTTCTCAGCCAGCAGGGAGGAGTTAAGGTACCAATGTCTGGGTCCATCTCCACTTCCCCCAAACTGCCCCTGCTCTAACAGTTCTCAGTGGTCTGATCATAGACACCACTCTACCTCCAGAGTCTTCTAAACATCCAAGCCCTAGCATTTGGCTGTCAGTATCCAGTCAATCCTTGTACCAAGGCCATTCACCCAGTATATGTAAATCCTCTTTTCTCCCCACTGTGTTCTGTCCATATCTCCTAAGGAGCTAAGGTTCTCTACCTCCTCTCATGCATCTAGGCCACCACTTTTTCCACCAGCACTCCTCTCTCCATCAGTTCTATCTAACTGAAGATTCTGCACTATATTGAAGTCACCTTCCAGAATATCTATACTATCCTCCAAAAATGTGCCCTCCTCTAAAAGACTTTTAATCCATGCAATCTGCTCACCCCTAGCTATTGGGCAGTAGCAAGAGCTAACTCTCACTAGCTCCCACCCAGGTTGATACAATCCCCCCCATATCAAATGGTCTCTCCAGCTTCTGATTTCACCTAAATCTCCTTTACTCCTCTGCATCAAAATTGCCACTTTGCCAATCCAAGCTGTAGCTTCTCTCTATTCTCTAGTCCACTCTACTTGATCTATATCATCCTCACAATGTACATTCTGCAGCAGAAAGAGATCAGCCTCTAATCTCTTAAACTAAGTAAAAATGTTCTTTTACTGCCCAGATCTCTGTAACCCATAGTTATACTGTTTATTGGGAATAATATTTAGAAGTAGGATCCTGTGTATCTTCTACAAATCCACATTCCTTCTCTCTTGTACCATGTCTAAGTTATATTCAGCAGCCAATCTCTCCTCTTCAGCCTTCTTTGCCTCTAATCCAACCAGAAGTTCAGCCATCTCCCCATTCTCCTTTTCTTCAAATTCCTCATGATACTCCAGATAGGCCTTCTGCCAGAGTTTCAGACCATGATACTTCACCCAACAGAAGGTGGCCCGCTCACTAGCAACAACTGCCAGCTTGGTCTTCCTCTCCTTATCAACCTCATACCTCTCCTCCTCCAGAAGAATTGCAAGTACCTCCATCTTCAGTGCCTCTACTATCTCATCACTATACAGGATCTGTGTCCAATACTCCTCACTCATCACTCTCAGGTCCACTTCTCCCAACTCTTCAGCCATAAAGTTATTCATCATCTGGTATATCTATAGTAGGTTCCCCACCTCCTTCTCTCTCAGCATCACTAGCCTCCCAGTATCCAGCATTGTAGTATCAGCCCCTATACTTGCAGTCTTATCCCACCCCTCCTCTGGGACATCCACTAGCTCATCCTCACCGATTACTACCACCTGTCCCCCTTTTGTCATATCAGGAACTCCAAAGTGTACTCACTGGGTACCCCACATTAGCATATCCTCTGCCACCTTGCTCCTCTCAGCTGGACCCCTTCTGACAAGAGAGGGAATATTATCCAACACTTCTTCCCAGACTTCAAACATACCATCTACATAAGAGTCATTGTGTGGCATCTTCCTGGCTCCATCCAGGCCCTTCTCTCCATCTTTTCCTCTCTTACTAGCCCAGATACTTGTTTCAGTACCTCCAGACTCCTCGGCTCTACCAGCATTCTTCTTCACCCCTCCTTCCAGGCTTGCCAACAACTCTCTCTATCTCTTGCACCCTTGAGCCCTCTTCTACTGCCTCTTGTCAGTGTGAATATATTTTCCATCTATAATTTCCAAATACATAGACTCTACATATATCTTCTAGGCTATTGTCCTCTGCTCTACTGTCCCACTCATCTCCTTCAGAGTCTCCAACAGATTCTCCTCCTTCTCCTCCTCCTTACTCTCTTTCACTCTTGATACCTTACAGATAAAAGCCCCCCACAATATAACCAAAGACCAGTTGCTCATCTTCTCTATGGTCTCTTGTCCTGTTAGTCTAATTCTGATATCAATATCACTAGTCCTGAAAGTAGTCCCCTCACATATCTGGAATCCAACATCAACCACATTACCATACTCTGTCATCATATCCTCTACCCTTCTCCTAGTCTCAACCTTCATTACTATAGGCACTCTCTTCACCAGTAACTGAACTACTCTGGGGTCCTACCTTAAATACTATATCATAGGGACTACTATCTCTCCTATTACTACTCCAGTCTTCAAAGCTTCCTCTAGTGGACCTGTCTTCTCAAAACCCACCTCAACCTCCTTCAATTCCTTCAGAAACTTCACTGAGGCAGCTTCAGCCACTTGCTCCAAGATAATCTCCAGAACCATCCTTATCATCACTACTAAGCCCTAGAAGTATAAGATTGCAGCAAACTCTGAAATCGACTTCTTGAATAATGGTGTCACCACTAGCCCATCACATCATTAGCCAGATCCCCTTTCCTCTTTGGTCCCCCCTGCTTGGTTTCACCATCAATAGTTATATCTGGATTTTATTCCAGATTCCCAGTCATGCCACCATCAGTAGTCCCCTCCCTACTTTCAGCAGCTGCTCCACCAGCCCTTTTATCCATCAGCTGATGAGCTATATCTTCTACTTCCCCTTCCCTCTGCTTTCTCTTCCTCTCTATCTGCCAACCACAAGATCCAACAGGCCATCCACTAGCCTTCAACATATTGACAAAGCTCCTCCATTTCTGCCCTCCAGCTCCTCCCCCAGTACTGCTACTACTGCCTGAGCTGTCTACTCAGACCACTGAAAGACCCCATCTCTAATCCAACATATTGCCAGTCAAAGGCTTGAGGTCCACCCAACCTAGTATGCAAATCAGCCTGCTTGTTAGTTGCCATAACCTTAGTATCTTTCTCCAATAAATGCTTTGAAAGTGTGTTGTAAAAGTGTGTATAACGTGAGTGGTAACTGAGAAAGATGCTGGCAGCCACAGCACTAATCTCTACAACTACCACAAAGCTTTTGGGAATGCCCAAGCCAGGTCTTCTCCTCTCTAAGCACTTAGAGTCAGATAAGTTTTAGCCATGGTGGCTATTTTTCTCTACTAATATTTATATTATACAAACTTTAAAATACACTTTTGAACCATTTATTAGAGAAAGTTACTAAGGATATGGCAACAAACTAGCAAGCTGACATACATACTGGATTGGGTAGATCTGGGACATTTGACTGGCAATATGTTGGAAGAGAGTATGGACTGAGGATGAGCTCTTTTGGAAGTATGAAGGAGGGGGAGAGCTCTGAAGAGTGACGAGTGTTTAGTGGAAGTGGGAGAGGATCTGGGCCCCCAAGTTTTGCTGACAAGGTAAAGGAGAGTAGATGGCTAGCAGGTGCTCGAGCTGGTGAAGCTGGGGGAAAGGACAAGGCTAGCTAGAGATGGACAGGAGACCCTATGTAGAGGGGAGTGAGCATAGGGGCAGGAGGGGCTGTGGCTGGGGGCAGTAAAGTGACTGCTGATGGAAACATAACAGTAGATTAGGAAAAAAAAGAGATGTGACTATTGATGGTAGTACTATGCAGGGGGACAGATAGGGGCAAGGGGACCTGGTTGATAGTGTAATAGGCCTGGTGGTAGCCCCATTACTCAAAAAGTCCATCTCAGAGTTTGTAGTCATACTATACTTCTGGAGCTTAGTGGTGATGGCAAAGATAGTTCTGGAGCTGATCTTGAAGCAGATGGCTGAAGTGGCCTCAGTGAAGTTTCTGAAGGGAATTGAGGAGATAAAGGTGGACTTTGAGAAGGCTGCCCCCTTGGAGGAGGTAATTAAGTCAGGGCTGACTATAGGAGAGATCAGGATTCTGATAATATACTATTTGAGATTTGACCCCAGGGTGGTTCAGTTACTGATGAAGAGAGTGCCTATAGTGATGACAGTTGAGATGAGGAGGAGAGTAGAGGAGATTATAGCAGAGTATGGTGAGATAGTATATATCAGCTTCTAGATCTGAGAGGGGATCTCACTCAGGATGAGAGATGTAGATGTCAGACTTAGGTTGGCTGAGAAGGAGGCTACAGGGAAGCTGAGAGATTGGCTCTCAGTATTGATATAGAGGGCATTTATCTGTAAGGTGATAAGAGTAAAAGGAAGTATAGAGGAGGAGGAGGATCTGGTGGAGGTACTGGAGGAGCTAAGTAGAGCAGTGGAGCACTGGGCCAAGACATGGCAGATGTATGTAGATTCAATGCACTTAGAGGTAGTGGATGGGAAGTGTATTCAAGTGAACAAGGGGATGTAAGAGAGGGCTTAGGAGTATAAGAGACAGAGAGAGCTGTTGGTAAGCCTGAAGGAGATGAAGAAAGAGAAGATAAGCTTGGAAGAGGAGGCTGGAGGAGCTAAGGAGAGCATCTGAGCAGGAGTGGAGGTTTGGTGGATATCAAAGTAGATAAGCAGGGGGCAGGAGGAGAGAGATCAGGTACTCTATGATAATAGCATACTGAAGGTATAAGAGGAGAGTAAGGACACCAAAAGGAAGGCTTGGGCCACCTAGCCAAAAGCTGGTAAGGATGTGGAGATGTTGAGGACTCATCACATTCAATTTAGTATGTCTGAGGTGGCAAGTGGGGGGCAGGTGGTTGAGGTTGAAGAGGAGGAGCTAGTGGATGTCTCTGAGGAGGAGTGGGATAAGTCTGCAAGTACAGGGGCAGACACTGTGATACTTGGAGCTAGCCAGCCAGCAACACCTGGGGGCAAGAAGATTGGAAACTTACAGTAGCTGTGCCAAATGATGAACAACTTGATAGCTAAGGAGTTGAGGGAGGTGGACTTGAGAGTTATCAGTAAGGAGTACTGGACAAGAATTCTGCAGATTGATGGTGTGGTAGAGGCCCTGGCAAAAGAGGTATTGATAGTGTATTTGGATGAGGAGGGCTATATAGTAGATGTCAAAAGAGAGGCAGAGATGGCTGTGACTGCTAGGGAGTATACAGTCTTCTGGTGAGAGCAGAGGAGTGGATTGGAGATTTGGTAAGAGACTTGTTTAGAGTATTAGGAGGAGATGGAGTTAAAGAATGATGCAGTGATAGATGAGCTTTTGGGTGGGCTGAAAACTAAGCTGGTTGAGGGAGCAGAAGCTGCTATTGAGTATAAATTGAACTTGGTTAAGAAGGAAGTGAGCATAGAGTTATAAAGAGGATACATCTACTTTAATATTATTCTTTATAAACAGTACAACTAATTTTTCTCATTGAATGTGAATGGTCTGAGGGGTTCTGAGAGGTGAAATAATTTTTTACTTGGTTGAGGGACTTAGAGGCTCTATTTCTACTACAGAATGTAAGATGTAAGAAGAATCTTGATCAACAGAAATAGATGAGGGAATGGGGTGGAGTGGTAGTCTGGAATGGTAAGGTCAGACTACTGGTGTGGAAATGGCAAGGAAAAATATATGAAAGCAGGAGCTGGGGAGGATCATATAGTTTGGGGTGAGTAGTATCAATCTTGATGGGAGTTGATTGTGATAGAATCTTACTACTGCCCTACAGTAAGGAGTGAGCATATAGAGTGGATTGATAGTCTTTTAGATAGTGGAGTACTTGCAGAGGCAGGAGTGGAGGTGCTTGGAGGAGACTTCAACATGGTTTGCTTGGTGCAGTTGGATAGAACAGATAGGGGGAGGAATACTGGAGGCAGAAGTAGTAGTCTAGAGGGGTAGAAGAAGGTAGAGTGACTTAGCTCTTTAATGGATGCTGGATGGGCAATGTGGGGAGATAGAAGGGTCTATACTCATTGAGTGGGTGGTCTGGAGACCAGAATTGACTGGGTACTGATAGCTGAATACTGAGGTCTGGGTGTCTGGAAGTCTCTGAAGGTTGAGTGGTGTTCATGATCAGACCATTAAGGCTTGTTAGGGCATGGACAGTTTGGGGGAAGTGGGGATGGGCCTGGACATTAGTGTCTCAATTTCTCTTTGTTGGCTGAGAAGGAGCTGTGGGATAAATTGGCTGAGAATATTTAGTGTAAAGTGGAAGATTAGGTACATGAGAGTGTCCTAGTAGATATCTATTGGGTATGGTTGAAAGAGGCTGCTAGGGCTTACTGGAGAGAGGCTGGCAAGATGGCAGGGAAACAGAGGAGAAGGAGGGTGACCTGAGCTTCTGCTAGATTGGCTTGACTTCTGGAAAATTGGACAGGACTTTTGGCCCTAAAAGGGGTAGAGGACTAGAGGTTGAGGAGGGCAAAGCTACAGGTTACTGAGTTACAACAGATGTTGAGAGAGGAGAAGGAGATATAGGTGTGAAGTTTAGCTGTACAGTTATACTAGTAGGGGCTGGAGGAGGGAGAGAGACCCTCTAAGTACCTTTTAAATATCTTTCAGACAAGGAGAGTGAGGCAGTGCTGAGAGAGAGTACTTGATTCTGATGGTCTGCTGGTGTATAGTCTACAAGACATTTTAGGCTTATTGAAGGAGAGGTAGAGTGGTTTGTGGAGTAAGAAGGAGAGTAGGGCTGATGCTGCTACCATTGATCTCACTTTGGAGAATTGGCACCTGCCACAAGTAGATGGGTTGGGAAGCTTGGTGATATCAGTAGAGGAGGAGAAAATTCACTAGGTTCTTACTATAACTATACTGAGCATAGTACCAGAAGAGGATGGTCTGCCCTGGGACTTTTGAAAGAAGATAATGGGATCCCAGAAGTGCTAAGAGAGATGATAATACTTTGCAACTTAGTACTATAGTCAGAGAAGTGGGTGGGAGAGCAGGATCTGAGACTGGTGGTACTGCTACATAAGAATAAGGAAGAACTGGAGACCTATCATACTCTTGAACATAGACAGGATATTGATCACCAAGGTAGTAGTAGTAAGACTGCAGAAGGTAGCCCAGCAGGTTTTGGGTGAGGAGCAATGGAGCTTTATAGAGGGCCAGCTCATTAGGAATAGCATAGCTTAGGTTCATAGCATTATTGAAGGGGTTCAAGTATGCAGGCTGGATGGGAGATTGGTCTTCTTGGATTAGGAGAAAGCATATAATCATATTCAGCAGGTCTGGTTAGCAAAGATAATAGATAGGATTGGTATCCCTCAATAGTTCTGAGTGACAATGATCAGTCTACTAGAAGGAAGTAGAGCAGTACTCATATATAATGATCATTAGGGGGTAACATTTCCCCTGAGTAGAGGTGTTCTCCAGGGGGACCCACTATCTTCTATTTTGTATACTTTATTCTTTGAGCCATTGATGGACAGGATTTGGCAAAAGGTAGTGGAGCTCTTAGTATTTGGAATTGTGTGGAAAGTTGGGGCCTTTGTAAATGATATAGTGGTTAGCTTAGAATCAATTACTGATGTCAAGAAACTCCAGGAAACAGTAGAGTGATATGAAGCATACTTTGGAGCTAAACTCAACTAGTACAAGTGTGAAACAATGTTATTGGGTAATGGCCTGGTAGGTGGAGATGTTATTGGAATAATTGTCCCTACTAGAGATACTGTAAGATACTTTTTTTTTTTTTTTT
>RBNI01006743.1:0-11018 GCA_003990745.1 Jimgerdemannia flammicorona | reverse complement strand
GGCAGAGGGGGGGTAGGTGGAGGGGTAGATAGAGGGGGGGTAGGTGGAGGGGTAGATAGAGGGGGGGTAGGTGGAGGGAGCATGCAAAATTTGTGACCCTCTGCCAGTAGCAAGGGGCAGCCCCAAGCTGTCAGCACCTAGGTCAGTGGGTGGGGTTAGTTGGTGGAGTTGGTGGGCATGGGGTTAGCAGAGAGAGTATGCAAAATTTGTGGCCCTCTACCAGTAGCAAGGGGCAGCCCCAAGCCGCAAGTATCTGGAATGGGCAGGGCAGATGGAGAGAGTATATGAAATTTGCAGCCCTCTACTGGTGGCATAGGGGCAGCTCTAAGCTATCAAGGAGTCTGGATTGGAGGGTGCTTCTGGTGGTTGAAGAGTACTTCTAGCAGTTGGAGAGTACTTCTAGTGATTAGAGAGTACTTCTGGTGATTGGAGGGTACTTCTGGTAGTCAGAGGGTGTTTCTGGTAGTCAGAGGGTGCTTCCGGCAGTTGAAGTCCACCACAGATTCAGGCTCTGTCACCAGTTCAGATCCCATGGGCACCCTGGCCCTGCACTACAGCACTGTACCAGCAGCACTGCAGAGCAGAGCCAAGGGGCTGGTAGGGCCCTGCATAATAGCTAACCTAGTACTACAGAAGAGGTACCCAGCCCAACCCCCTATATAAGACTACCCAACCCATACAAAATAACTGTCTAACCCTCATGAAAGACTGCCTATCTCTTGTAAAAGATTGCCTAACTCTTACAAAAACTGCTCTATCTGCTGGTCCCAGGCCTTGATGAGCCTATTATCTATTATAAGTATGATGACTATTATCTCCTCAAAGACAATAGTACTATAGTGGTCATGTGGTTAAAAGAGGATAGCTATGTTGGCTGCAAATGGGACCCCAAAACCATAGATGAGGTCATACCAGACTTCTCTACTATCCTCCCAGGTTGGGCCCTTCCTTTCTGGGATATAAAACATTATTGGGGTGACATTGTTGTCTGTGTATATGGGTAGAGAAATGTTACACCTGACATATCTTATATGATACAAGTATACAGTTGGTGAACTCTTGGCCCAGGACCTCATACTGCCAGGCTGTACTGGTGGACACCTGCTCTTGGTCTAGCCCCAGGAGCCCTGGTTTGGAAACCTACCAAAATGGATAGCAACCAGTCAGTCCTTTTTGCATGCAGGGGGGCAGAAATCCCCCAGGCTGCAGAAACCCTCTGAACTGTAGCACCTCCAAAAAGCAGAGCTTCTCACCTCATATGATATGCTAAATTGTACCAAGAATATACATATAGCCACACTGAGATCACCACCAAGCTGGTCTGCTATATGCTCTACCAATCTGCTCAAAGAACTCCAGATCATAGCTGCCATCACCATACAGACCATGTCATACTCACATATAGTTTGTTCTTTGATGGCACTTCTAAAGTTTCAGTAGGGATATAGAATCTTGTATATCTCTGGAATTGTATCAAAAAGAGTATATTGGTGAAGAGTGTGATTTATCTGGAGAGGAGGAAAAAAAAAGAGAGACAAGTGTGGGGGATTTCGGAACTTCTGAATCCACTTTTCACCAGTGTTGCAGTATACCCAATTTCTGTCCAAACCCCCCCTCCTTGCTTTTTTCACCCTCTCTTTTCTACTACTCAGTATTTGATGCAATTCTCACAAATCTTATTAATGTGACAGTGAAGCTCATCAACATAGAGGTTCCTTATCACTATTACAACCACCTCTCTACATTCATTAATAAAGATATGGTTCTCTTTGTCATTGGTTACTCCTGCTGGCCAATGGACCCCTTGGTTGAGAATGATTAGCTCTGATTTGAATATAAACCCCCAAGCCTTGATGATGATGCTGGTACTGCTCATGCTGAACATCTTGCTCTCAAATTTCTCTATTTGATCAGATGCCAGATGTGGTTGAACTCAGGTAACTTTGAACTCTCCTTTCTAATAGAACTGAGCCCTGATCTGAGGGACTGAGATAAGTGTGTAGATGGGTTGTGTGCAGACAGGTTATATTTGGACAAGTTGTGTATAGATAGATTGTATGTAGGCATGGGTGTTTTTTAGGGGAAAACTACATAAAAAATGAAATTAAATAAAACACAGAGATGGGTATTTCAGAAAAAGAGTATGAGTGAGTGAGTGAGTGAGCTATATACTGACAAGTTGCATGCTGATGAGTTGCATGAGTTGCACAAGATTGCTCATAAAGGCTTACTTCTGTTCCTTTAGAGACCTCTGCTATACAATGCATTGACTCAACAGCTCAGTCACCAAAGGTATGCCCCACAACATCTGCCAGCCTTTCTTCATCTTGATTAGATGTTGTGAATAAAGTCAGCAGATCTCACCATAAAGCTGTAGACTCTAAGAAAAGTACAAGGTAAATTGAGTCATATTGGGGAAATTTAAATAAACATAAGTAAACATATAGCAGCCAAGTGAGCAACCTACATCTACTATCAGCTGCTCCAAAAAGGCTGCCACATACATAGCTGTGAGGTCTGTAAATTTCAAGGTCCAAAGGGCTACTGTGAGTTGTTACCAGAATTCTCTCTCATCCCCACCATTGCTACTGCCATCGCCACTGCCATTGCCATTGCCACTGCTATTACTACTGCCATTGCCCCTTTGGCTCTTGATGAGCAGCTTATATGCTGCTCATATGAGAAAGAATCTAACATTGTCAGTAGAGAGTACATTTCCACCTCGAATACTCTCTCTTTTAATAATCATTGCTGGGTGAAAAATGAGTAGACTGGACCAACATACAAATTAAGGGCTGCTGTTTTGTTTGCTCATAATGTGGTAGGAAAGAATAAAGAAAAAGAACAAAGAAAAGAAAGGGAACAAAAGGAAAGGGTGATGTCATCAAAGTGCAGTAGGAAAAAAAAAACAAAAGCAAAATAAACAAAAGAAAGAGTGATGTCACCAAAGATTTCAATCCAGATGGATCAATCCAGATGGATCAATCCAGATAGATCAATCCAGATCAATCCAGATCAATCTAGATCAGATCACAAGACCAATCCAAGTTGATTCAAATTCATCATATGACAAACCTGAATCAAATCTCATCCAGATTAACTCCATCTGTTTGGAGCACTAGTTATTTTGTTAAAAAGTAATAAAATGTTCTAAGATTCCTTATTAGTATTTAGTGGTATAATAGTCAAGTCTAGATATAACAGTCAATTTCCTTATTGAGATGAGTTCTTGAGTATAAGTGACAATTTATATATAGTATAAGCAGGATTCCTTATATGGAATGATCTGACAATTTAGCTGTTTTCTTTTTGAGTAATGATCTTTAAAAGTATGTAGTTTCTGGCATAACAATCTCTGTATAGTATAATGGATTCCTTATGCAATTTCTGTATAATAATCTTGATAGTATTTCTTATATAGATTTGGCAGACAATTTGAATAACTTAGTTTTGATACAGATTCTCCTGAATTGGTAGCTTTTCTGAAAATATCAGATAACTTGATAACTCAGATAACTTAGATAGTAGATAATTCAATAACTCAGATAATAGATAACTTGATTTAGCAGATTCTTCTGAGAAATAACTCAGATAGCATAGATTGCAGATTCTTGATAAGTTATGTCAAAGACTGACTTTGTTTGTGTGGGGTTACATTATAGACTGGCTCTACTGCAAGATTACATCAGATAGACTGGATTGTAGTAAGATTTAGGCTCTCTGGAAATAGTAACAGATTCTTTCTAAATTGGCAGACTTCTCTAGAAAATAACTCAGATTCTCTTCTAGCTTATCTGATAAGCAGACTAAAATATAGTAGACTTTTCTTGAAAACAGACTCATTCTTTATATCAGAAAGTAGACCAGAGTAGAAAGTAAGCTCACAATCTCCTAGTAGTAGCTTTAGAGTTTCTCTCAAAGTATAGTAGATAAACTTGTCTTTTGCTTTTGAACTTTTCAGACTGAGGTTTATTCACTCTTCTCTGAGGTATTTTATACAGTTATGATTGCTATCTGATTACTATATAGCTAATTATAGATGACTATCTATAGTAAGTATTCCTGGATAGTATAGTATACTAGATTGATACAGTATACTAGTTTGATATAATATATTGAACCAGTACAGTGTACTGATTTGGTAAGGATAAATATACTATTTCTAGTATCTCTAGCTAATTATATAAGTTGGTGTAATAAAGCAGTCTTGATTACTTAGTATACTAGATATAGTATGTGGCTAATTTATAATTTCAGTAGTATAGTTCTGCTGCTTATTATATCATCTCTTACTAAAGGATAGTCTATCCTCAGACTATTCTTTAGTTATCATTTCAATATATATAAGTATCTTCAGCATCAATATCTGAACCATCATCTTCATTTGGATCAGAGTTACTCTATTCAATAGGTTTTTCTTCTTTCTCTGAGAACAGGATTTTGACATAGTTAATGGTAGTGGGATTCATTTCTTATATATCATTCAGAGAAAACTGTATCTGTATCAGTACTGGGGTATTTTATTTGTAGATTATATAATCATTCTGCAGTAGTAGTGTTTTTCTAGATCAGGCCAGTAGAGTTTCTGATATAGATTAGGTCTGAGGCTAGAAGGTTCTGCAACTGTTCTCTAATTATATAGTAGGTCTATAGTTGGTAGACTTACAGTAAACATCTGGCTAAGGTGAGGTTCTCCTGATAGGTTTGAATTTTTTGTAGGAGATTTCCATTAGTTTGGCAGAATTGTAGTAGAAAAACTAGAAGTGATTAGAATGAACTAAGAATAAGGGTCTGGAGATACTGGTCAATTATCTGGTTTATAATATGGAGAGAGATATATCTTGAGGCAGTTGATGTGTACTGGTGTTCTGCTAGTTTCTCTAATATTATATACAAGATAAGGTTCTTCCTATTTGGGCTCCAGTTTGGTAACAAAATTTATTTCAATTATACTTCTCCAAACTAGTACTTAATCTCCAATCTTAATCTTTTGATCTTTCTGCTTCTGGTTATAGTACTTTTTTTATCTCTCTTAGGCCTTAATAATCTGAACTTAGACTTGATTATATAACTATTCTGTCTTCTTGAGGAGGTCTCTAAGATTCTCATAGTCAGCAGTTCTAGTTTTCTTAGTAAACATTATCTTGAAGAACTTTTGTTTGATTGAGGCAGTAGGGGTGTTCTAAATTTTCCATAGGATCTCCAATAAGCAGAGGTCTCAGTTAGTAGGATTGACTTAGATAAGTTCTTTCTTAATGGTCTGATTCATTTATTCTGTCATACCATTGGTCTGAGAGTGGTATGATGTAGTCTATTTGAGGTAGATCTTGTGAATTTAGACATAAATTGTAATTATATTATTGATAAATTCTGTGTCTTGGTTAGAGATGAGTTCTTCTGAGGGTCCATATCTGAGTATGAGCCTATGGAGAAGGTCTACAATGGTCAAGGTATCTGCAATTTCCATTGGAAAAGCTTTAGGCCACTTGGTTAGATGTTCTACAAATATAAGAATGTACTTGTTTCTTCTTAATGTAACTGATAGAGGTCTAATTATATCTACTCTCTATCTCTGAAAGATATTGTCTGGTGGTATGATTGGTTGTAGTAGTGCTTGATGGTTCTTCCTTTCTTAGTACTTCTAGCAGATATCACATTTCTTAAGTATGTTCCAGACTTATATTCTGAGATTGGACCAGTGTTGGTATATTATTTGTAGCTTTTCTTCTATATTTGCCTATTCTTGATAGGCTCTCTGGTGTTCTTTTCAGATGAGATCTTCTTGTGCTTTGATAGTCTGAGGAGCTTTCTTTAAAGTGTAGTTCCTCAGTATATCCTTCTTCTAGTTCATTAGAGTTAGTGAGAAAGTACATTAACATTATTGTAAGCTTTCTCTACTTTGTAGATAATAGTGATTTTGTAATCCTCTAGAATAAGGATCCAGTGGACTAAGATTCTAGTAGGTTTCTTACAGTTGAATAGCTATTTGAGGGCTGTATGCTCAGTTATCAGAATGAATCTTTTTCTAATAAGATAATGCTTGAACAGAGTAACTGCCCATATAACTGTAAGATATTTCAATTTAGTACTACCATAGTTCATCTACTGCTGATTAGTAGCTCAGCTTATATAAGCTATCATATAGTATTATTGGTCAGATCCTTCTTGAACTAGAACTGCTTCCAGGCCATCTTTAGTCTGTATATAAGATTAATGGCTTCTGTAGATCAGACTGAACAAGAATTGGTACTATGGTCATATAGTGCTTGAGTTCTTTGAAGGCTTTCTCTTATGATTTCATCCATTTGTAAGGTATATCTTTCTTGAGAAGGATTCAGATTGGGGTAGTAATTTAGACAAAGTTCTTGATAAACCTTCTATAATAGGATATTAGTATCAGAAATGATAGTGTTTCCTTTGAGGTCTTAGGTACTGGCCAATTATTGATCTTCTTAGTTTTTTTTGAGTCTATATGAGTTCTTTTTTTTGAAACTATAAATTTAAGGAATTCAAGTTTCTGTTTTTCAAAGTAGCATTTCTTGGCATTGAGTCTCAGGTAATTCTTATAGATAAGCTTAAAGAATTCTTATAGGTGGTATAGGTATTCCTTGAAATTTACTAAATAGATATTTGAATCATCTATGTATACAATCAGACAGTAGTTGTTCAGTAGACCATAGACTGAGTTCATCATCCTCTGGAAGATGGGAGGTGTATTGCAAAGTCCAAAGGGTATTCAGAGATACTCAAATAGTTTTTCTAAAGCAAGAAAAGCTATCTTCTGAATATCTTTGAGGTCTATGGAAATCTCATGAAATCTTACAAAAAGGTCCATACTACTGAAGTATCTGGTATCTTGTAACTGGTCTAAGAGATCATTAATTCTGGGCAAAGGATAGACATCCTTTTCAGTAACTGAATTGAGTTTTCTATAGTCTACACAGAGTCTCCATCCTCCTTTCTTTGGTATAATAAGTATAGGGCTAGCCCAAGGGCTGGTTGAGGGTCAGATGACTCTATTGTCTAAGAGTTCTTAAATGTGTTCCTTTTTGAATATCTTTAGATAATGGGGTATTATATAGAGTTTCTGCTAGATGGGTTAAGGAGTTCTACTAGTTATTGTTGTTGCTGAGATGTCGATTCTTCTCTAATATAAGTGAAAGGCTTCACTATCTCCTGGATCACAAAGGGGTCTTTCCTTTCTTCTGAGATCTTTTTCTATTTCTCAATAAGTTTAGCTCATAGACTTCTCTGTAGATTCAGTTAAGAAAGGGTACTAGATGTCCTATTATAGTTTTTTTTGGCAAGATGATGCTTTTCTAGCTCTGATTAATTGCTTGGGAGTGCACTGGATTCATTCTGTCAGAGAATGTATATCCTTCAATGTCTAGATTTAGGATATCTTTATTGAGTTCAAAGAAGAGATTTCTGAGGTTGAGTGGTGCAAAGATTTCAAAGGTGGTTTGCTCTCCAGGCTCTAGAATGAGATTCTTGTGCAGTTTGACTAATTGGCAATATACTTACTGAGGGACATTCCTTTTGAGGTAGTTGATCTGAAGGAGATGTACTTCCTTCTTATCTGAGCTTCTAAATCCTTCAGCATATCTTGTTCCTTCAGTCAGTTTGGAGACTTCTTATAATTGTGGAGTCTTGACTTTCATAAGACTGCTTGGACAATCTTCTCTCCTCTAATGATTCAGTACCATTCTATACTACTATTGTGCAGAATGATCTTGATTTCACCTATATATCCTGTCTATAGTTCCTCCTTCTATAGTTCCTCCTTCTATAGTTATTTCTTGTCTGGTAAGTTCAGACCTTGAGG
Organism: Jimgerdemannia flammicorona; assembly: GCA_003990745.1. Classification (NCBI taxonomy): domain Eukaryota; kingdom Fungi; phylum Mucoromycota; class Endogonomycetes; order Endogonales; family Endogonaceae; genus Jimgerdemannia; species Jimgerdemannia flammicorona. Next base: position 3,193 of record RBNI01006743.1, on the reverse strand, counting down.
TCAGTTAGATGTAAGTTCCTTAGAGTGGCTGCATGGTTAGTCCAGTTCTGAACATCAGTATTCTTCCAGATTTGATAAATTCATCCTCCAGACTGTAGAGGTCATACCCTACATCTTCTTGATGGACTTTTGTTGGGGATTTAACCTTAGAATATAGCAGAATATACTGGGCAACATTCTTACTGAGTTCTTGGGCTGAAGCTCTACTAGTAAGAAGTCTCTAAGCTCTGAGATTAAGGTGTGGCCATCTGGCTCCAGTAGAGGGACCTCAGAGATAGTTAATTCTTCTTTTTTCTATAGGGTCTAGGACTTCTATAAATTTGGTAGCATCCTCTACCCATCCTCAGCAGGTTGAATATCTGATGAGAGCTAGGATATCTTCTCTCAAATTATAGATTTTGAGGGTTCTTCTTCTTGGTTTCTTGGTCTGACTTTTTTAGATCTAATCTCTGTTATCTTCTCTCTTCAAGGTGTGAATTGTAACATCCTAGTTGAGGTGAATCTTCTGATGTCTGTAGTCTCAATAGTCTGGGTGTCTTCCATAGTTACAATATCCCATTGCTTGAAAATGCTGTTCCCAGTTATTGATTTCTTATTGCTTTGGAAATCAGTATTCATCTTAGTCATAGACTGAGAGAAGAGTGAATAGAGAGTATACTTCTGTTCAGGTGAAGAGGCCTTGTCCTCTAAATCAGCTTTATAATTTTGTGATAACTTCTTGGAAGATAGTTGACTGTGCAACTGTGGTTGGGAGTTCTAATCTTCTGGGTCTCTGTCTTTTTTATTGATCTAGTAGATGGCACTGATAGCAGTAGTCTTGGGGAGAGTAGAAGACTATTTGATGTGGATATCTTTCTAGCTAAAAGGCTCTTTTCTGGTGTATTTCTTGCTTTAGAATAATGGGGATTATACTAGATCTTTCTTCAATGTTCTAGGGATCATTATCTTCAGATAGTGTTCAGCAAGGATTATCCTAGGGAATGAGTTTGGAAACCTCTTCTTCTTTAGATACCTCTTGTTCAGAAATCTCCTGTTTAGGAGTTTCTTCTTCCTCAGATGATTCTTATTCTCAGATTGCTTATACTTCTGCAGCTTCAGCTATAGATGTTTCTGAAACATGTCTGCATTTCTTCTTCCTTTTTCTGCACTCAGGGCAGGCTGTGCCAGGTGATTTCCTTGTCTCAATAATCTTAGAGAAGTGCTCAGCACACTTGTATCTTTTGAGACAGGTGGGACATCCTTTGATTTCTCCTGCAATGACTCCAATTGTAATAGAGATAGTGTTCCTGGTCTATACATTTTCTTCTGACCTGTCATCTACTAGATTAATCCAGGGATTGAGTCTGGGATTATTTTTATCTTCAGATTCTTCTTCCTCTTCTGTAATAGATTCTTTACTACTAGTATATTCTTCCTGAATAGTGACCTTCTTCTTCTTCAATTGCTCATAGCTGGTCACCTTAACTCATACTTATTACCTTGATAGTCAAACTTGAGTACTTGTTGACTGATATCAATAACTGTATTTATTTCCTTCATCTAGTTGGTGCTAAGAATTATATTATAGTTGACAGCTTTAATGACAACAGCTTTCAAAATAGAGAACTGAATGTGTCTGAGAGAGATAGTGATATTTTGTACTACTCCAAGGGGTTGAGTTCAGACTCTATCTGCTACTATAATACTGAGATTAGATGGTCCATCAATGGGCCATTGGAGGGTATCCAGGAATTATTTAGTAATAATACAGACAGCTGCTCCTGTATCTATAAAGATTTTCACCTTTTGTCCTCCAATATCTCTATATAAGTAGGTGCTGATATATCTCTCTATAGCTTAGATAGGGGTAGGAGTTAGTTCTTGCTGTGGAATTGGGACTTGACCAGTGCTGGACCTAGTGGTCCTCAACAATTTGTTTTGGACTCCAGCTAATATCAGTTGCAGGAATTGCAGGAGAGAAACTTTCATCTTGGCTTTTTGAATCTTTTGCTAGGCTTCATTGTAGATGTCTCTAGGTATAGTCTTTAGGGTATACTTCTTCTTGGGCTTTAGGACAGTAGGTTTCTATTCTTGCTCTATTTTTTCATCCTCTGGAGATAGCTTATTTGTTTTGAAGACAAAAGGTAAGAAAGACCAGAGAGGTATTTCTACTTACTCCTTTTCATGTTCTTTGTCTTCTTCTTGGATTCTTCTGCTGGTATTCCTAGATGGCATTTCTACAGGTCTCTTTCTCTTCTCTGCTGGATAAACTGTCTTTTAAATAATGACTTTGGCTAAATATAAGTTCAGGTCACTGTAGTCTTCACTGTTGCTTTCTTCTTCAAAATCTTTGACAGAGTGGGTCTCAGTCTTCTTGTACTGAGTGTCATTTCTTTAGTTTGGTAGTTCTGAGTCTCTTTTGTCACTTCTTTTGTTATCATATTCAGTAGTATAGTGTCTGAATTATCTATAGTAAAAGTATTGGACTTAGGCTCTGTCTTAGATAAGATATCTTCTTTCTTCTTATTAATAGCTTTTATTATCTCTAGATAGATAACCTTGGTTCCTCTATAGTAGATATCCTCTATTGTCTTGTTGATAACTCTGATTTTTGTATGTGGTCAGTTTTTTGATCTATCTAACCAATTGGTCCAACTTGGAACTAAGGTCTTGAATTTCACTCCTGTTCTTCTTTCTTTCTTTGGCTGGCCTTCTTTCTTCAGATCTTTCCTATCCTTAGAGGAGTCTTTGTAGGGCTTTGATCAGGATGTCTTCTTTTTTTTTTTTTTTTTTTTTTTTTTTTATAGTCACTTGGACTCTGCCTTTATTATCAGTCTATGATTAAGTATACATCATCACTACCCACTACCCAATCCCCATAGAGGGGCTCCTCTCCACCTCCTCACGAATAAAGATCACTCTATCACCCACTATGCCAACTCTCCCCCCACTCTGGCCACAAATTCTCTCCACTAAGCGGCGTCTCTGACCCCCCTGCAGCCCCCAACCAAGCCACCAGCCTGTTAAAGTGTCTTCCATAAGCCTACGCCACTACACCAACTGGTCCCCCAATCCCTGCCTGCTACTATCCTCAAAAACGAATAGCCAGTGACTGGCCAGTCCTACCCAAATAGCCAATGCCCAGCCCAAAGTAATCCACTCCTTCCCTATCCCCCCTACCAATCTGTCCCTCAAGTCCTCCCACCTCTCTCGT
>RBNI01006742.1:0-11019 GCA_003990745.1 Jimgerdemannia flammicorona | reverse complement strand
CCCCCCCAAACCCCCTCGCGAACATGCAAATATCTTTGTCCAAGGACACCGCGAGTGACAATCCCGATCAACTCAGGATCCACGTCCAGGTTTCTGCGTCCGACCATGCTCACTCCGAATTCCTTGACAGCCACTACTTTGACCTTCAAGAATGCCAAAAGGGTCGGCAGATCGCCGTTGACGTCTTCAACGTAAAACCCAACTCTGTGTTGCTTAGAAAATATGGCAAGATGTTGTTCAGGGCACTCTTTTCGAATGATGAGTCCAGTCCCGCCCGGCAGCAACTGCAGGAAATAATACCGCCTCAGGCAACTGGCCGAATCCTGCTCGAGCTCAACGGCGACCGTGACCTTGACGCCATTCCCTGGGAGTACGCGTGGGGCAACAACGGGTATCTAGTCCACCAATCCATCTTCGTACGAGTGCACAAAAGGAGAGAGCTTCGGCTGCTGAAACTTCCGCTGCGTATTGTCGCCGTCGTACCGGATCCCGTCATTCCACCAGATGATTCAGACGCGAACCTTCCCGATTTGCATTTAAGCGACCAGTTCCAGAACTTCATAAACGGATACTACGCCAACAACAAAAAAGTAATATTGGAGCGCGTGTTCCCGTCCACCGTCGACCGAATGGACGCAGTGCTCATAAACAGCCCCGAGACAGCCACAGCGCTTCATTTCATGGGACACTGCGGGCCAAAGAACGGAGCGAGGGCTCTCATTTTCGAAGATAGCGAGACCGGCAAACACGAATTCGTTGATATCTCACACCTCCTGAGCGTGCCAAAACACCTGCGGCTCGCGTTCCTGGCTGCTTGCGATACGCGCGATGTTGCCAGGGTCTTGCTGGAGCACGGCGTTCCGTACACCATCGGATCGTACTGTTCATTACCAGACGATCTCACTCGCAAATTCGAGTCCAAGTTCTACCAGCTTCTTGCCTGCGGCCTTACGATCGAATGTGCGATGTGGAGGGCGCGCGTGTTCCTCCGGGACATAAGCAACGTCCGACAGCGCGACTATTTCCCTGGTGTCATGGTCCTCTACTCTTCCACGTTTCGGGAAGATGACGGCGCGTTCAAGTGCGAGGAGGGCAAGCCCACCGTTCAACTTCACATGCCCCCACACAACCTTGAGTCGATCCCAGCCACGTCCATCTTTTTCGGACGTAGGAAGGAGCTTGTCGACATGAACTTTGTTTTGAGACGTATGACGTATCGTGCGGCACAATATTGTCGCGTGTTCACCATCACAGGCATCGGCGGGCAGGGCAAGACAGCGTTAGCCATGGAGGCGTTGAGACGAACAGCCCATCTATTTCATGGCGGAATCTTTTCTTGGACGTTCGATCGTGTACCGAAGTTCATGGACTTTCTTGAGCAACTGATTGAAGTCATATTCCCGGATGATGTTCGATTGCGATTGAAGCTTCGGAGCGGCAGTAGTGACGACGTTACAAGGATGGGACAGGCCATCATCAAAGCTTTTGAGGCCCAGCCAGCGTGCTTATTATTCCTCGATCATTTCGAGACTTTGAAGTTGGAAGCAACCAATGGAAACGTCGATGCTGTAGAATTGTGGAAGTGGATTCAGCAGGTCGCCTCGACATCGGGTATCGCAGTCGCAATTCTTGCAACTTCACACGAGCCTCTAGGGCTGGCAGATGAGAAAACGATCCGCCTCGAAGGGTTCACTAATTCGGACATGGCCGGGCATGAGCTCTTCTTTCGAACGCTTAATACTGAAACCAGAGAGAAGATGTATAGGGAAGCGAACGAGAACACCAAGCAGTTGCTTCGTGATCTCGTTGCATGCGTGGACGGACACCCGTTAAGTCTTGTACTCCTTGGCCGTGCAGCAAGCCAACCACAACATTCCGACAAGTCGTTGGAGGACATTGTTCTTGCACATTACAGTGCAATGCTAGCAGAAGCAGATCTTACAGAGAAAAGCCTCCAAAAACAATTTCGACCAATGATCGATGCGCTTAAAACACCACAGCGCCTGCTTCTATATATGTGTTCTCTCTTCACGGGGCCCATCACAGCAGAAGTACTTGCATTCGCCAGTTATTTTATTGACTATGGCAGGGAACCTGAGAATAGGATCGATTCTAGTGTTATGACCATTACAGAGATCCTAAAGCAACTCTGTTATCGTGGGTTGGTGTCTATAAAGGATGAAGAATACAGGATTCACGTCGGTCTTAGGGAGAGTGTGAGACAGCACAATGATGAGCTGAAGCTCCGACTGCGTTTGCCGATACCCGGTCGGTTTAACGACACATTTATAGTTGGCGTCCCGTCTGAACATGGTAAGCACCGCAACTGAAGCTATGTGATTTTTGTTCTCTTCTATGTATATATATCCCTTTTCCTAACCCAAATTATCTCTACTACTATAGGAATATCAAAGGTATTGGAATGGCAACTTTGCAACATTCAAGCCCACGCCGGTAGCGAAACGAAGAACAGGACTTTTGGCGTACAATACCATAACATCGTCGACATTCTTGGCACCAGCGACCACAAACTTGAAAATGACGCCGTTCAGCAGCAGGTGTCATTCGGTGGCTTGATTGTGTTCACACGTAAAGCCTCCGAAATTCTCCACAATAGTTTCCCTCAGTTTTGCATGGAGCAGATCATGCCCATCGTAAAAGAAAAGAAATTGCCGTTCATTCTGTGTTTGAACGATGCCGACTCCGAGGTCCCCGAACGTTCTACAACAACAAGCGCTGAAAAAAATATAATTCTGTTCAAGAAGGCCACGGAAACTTTGCGAGCTGGTCTGGAGAATACACACTTTATAATAAGGACCGAATCTCCATCTGGTGAGTTGTACTCTTTTACCCGTTCCGCGAATAACGACTCTGTTGGTATACTGCCTCTCTCTCTACTAGAGTGCTTAACCGCAATACACTCTGATAGATACTGAGCAAGGAAGAGAAGGGCCACCAAATACTTTACCAGGTAAGGAAAAATTTTCCGCGTGAAAAGATGTAAACAAGGGGGCCCGATTAAATAGGAATAACTGACCGACAAAAGCTGTTTTCAAATCACCCAATAGCATCAGACGACAAAGTCGGCGACGAGAGAAAACTGCCAACAACTGCTTTCAAGATAGATTTCGACAATATCCACACATATGGACAATTTGTCGGACGTCAAAAAGAGCTCAAAATACTGGACGAACTACTCAACGACAAGAAAATTCGTTATATCACCATCCGTGGATTCGGCGGAATTGGCAAAACAGCTTTGGCGATTCAAGCGGTCAAGAACTTTAACTCTGGTAGGGTTCTGGTGATATCCCTAGAGGGAAACCCAAGCTCAGATTCAGTCATCTCAAAGATTGCAGGACTGCTTAAAATGGACACAGCATTAGCAAACCCGGATAACGTGAGGAAGAAGCTGGCCGGCGAAGGAACTATTCTATTTTATCTTGACAACCTTGAAGATGTCAAACAAGCAACCGAAAAGGGAGAGCCAGTAACGAAAAAGAATGCGGGAGATTTGATACGTTTTTTCAACGACATACCTGACAACGTCAAAGTTCTTGCAACATCAAGGATTGCGCTCGGTTGGCCTAACGAACAGATCGTCAAGTTGGACGGCTTGATACCGCAGGACGGCATGCAGGTCTTTCGACAATGGATCCCTGATCGTTTGGGTGATGTTGACGATGAAAATGCGATGAAGATCAGTGGGCTTGCAATCGGCCACCCATTGTCAATTCGTCTTCTTGGATGCATGTTCAACGACTGCAAGGAACCTATAGGCCAAGTTATCGACAACTTCAATCATCAACTTCAGAAAGCAACAGACAAATTCGATAGACGGTACGATTCGATCGACACCTGCATCAAGTGTACCTTTGGTTATCTAGACAAATCTCTTCAGGAGTTCCTCGGTCAATTGAGGCTGTTTGAGATTCCGTTTACATCCACGCTGGTTATGAGAGCTTTTAGTCGCAATACTTCATCACCCTCATTCTCGGTGGACACATCTGTGTTGAATAATTTACACAAACTTTGGCAACAGAGCTGGTTGAATAAACTTGAGTATGATCCAATGCTCGGTGACTGGCGCCCGAGATTCATGGAGACCGATACCGAGTTCTATAACCTGCATCCCCGATTACAGGACTTCCTCAACCACCAGTCTGATAATGCCAAAGGAGGTGCCAATGCTTCCAAGTCACCACTACGCATCCTCCTCAAACGCAAGCCTAGCGTCAGTACTGCCGTCATATTAGATGATCCAGAGATACAGTTCTACATTGCACTGTGCTACGGAGTCGGATTCGGCGTTGTAAATGATCTAGAGAAGCAGATTGAGTGGTGCACCAAGGCTGCGGCAAATGGACATCTGGAAGCGCAGTTAACCCTCGCTGTATGCTACGAGCAAGGAGGAGGTGGGGTTGCCAAAGATAAAAACAAGGCATTTCATTGGTATTTGAAGGCTGCCGAAGCAGGCGACAAAGGGGCACAAGAGCAGGTTGCAGAGCGTTATTTGGACGGTAGGGGTGTCAAATCGGATTACAAGAAGACGGAATATTGGCAAAAATGTGCCGAAAACAACAAAACTGACGCACTGGAGATCAAATTCGACCTTTCTCTTCCGCTTATACATCGTGCAGCAGAATACGGTCAAGCGATACTAGTTAGATCGCTCATTGAACCACCGTCGGCGAAAGTAGACGTAAGGGACAGACGCGGTCGAACGCCATTGCACGCAGCCGCAGAGAAAGGGCGCGTCGAGGTACTAAATTTACTCGCATTTGAATTTAACGCAGACATAAACGCCCAAGACAAGATGGGCCGGACTCCGCTCCACCTTACCGCGAGGAAAGGGCACATCGACATCATATTGCCGCTGGCGGCCGAGCGCGGAGCGGACGTCAACGCCAAGGACTGGAACGGCTGGACGGCGCTCCACTTTGCCGCTGACTGCGGGCACGTCGAGGTCGTGCGGCTGCTACTCGCAGCCGAGTACGGGGTGGATGCCGACGCGGACGACGGCGCTGGCCGGACGCCACTCCACCGGGCGGCCGGGAGCGGGCACGTCGAGGTTGTGCGGCTGCTGCTTGCGGCCGAGCCCAGGGGAGACGCCAACGCAAAGGATGGCGACGGCCGGACGCCGCTCCACCTCGCCGCTAGGGGTGGGCACGTTGAGGTTGTACAGCTGCTGCTGCTGCTGCTCACGGCCGCGCATGGGCCGGACGACAACGTCAAGGATGGGCACGGCCGGACGGCACTCCACCTTGCTGCTGAGAGTGGGCACGTCGAGGTCGTGCGGCTGCTCGCGGCCGAGCGCGGGGCGGATGTCAATGCCGAGGACGGCGACGGCCGGACGCTGCTTCACCACGCCGCGTGGGGCGGGCACGTCGAGGTCGTGCGGCTGCTGCTCGCGGCCGAGCTCGGGGCGGACGCCAACGCCATGGATTCGTACGGCCGGACGCCGCTTCACCTCGCCGCCAGGGGTGGGCACGTTGAGGTCGTGCGGCTGCTGCAGTTGCACGCGACTGAGCGCAGGGCCAAGGACAGCAACGGCCAGACAGCTCTCGACCACGCTACGGAGGCCGGGCATGTCGAGATCGTACGGCTGCTACTCGCGGCCGAGCGCGAGGCCGACTCCAGCGCCATGGACTGGTACGGCCGGACGGCGCTCCGTCTTGCTGCAGAGGGCGGGCACGCTGAGGTTGTGAAGCTGCTCGCCGCCGAGCATAGGGCGGACGCCAACGCCAAGGACAGCGACGGCCGGACGCTTCTCCACCACGCCGCGCGCGGCGGACACGTCGAGGTCGTGCAGATATTGCTAGCAGCCGAGTGTAAGCCGGACGCAAACGCAAAGGACCTGAGTGGCCAGACGCCGCTCCACCTCGCCGCCGGGGCTGGGTATGTCGAGGTCGTGCGGCTGCTTCTGGCGCCCGAGTGCGGGGCGAACGCCAACGTCGAGGACGGCGACGGCCGGACGTCGCTCTGCCTTGCTACAGAGGGCGGGCACACCGAGGTCATGCAGCTGCTTGCGGCCGAGCGCGGGGCGAGCGCTTATGCCAAGGACGACCCCGGCATGCGCGGGCAAGGCAAAATTATGGAGATACTCAATCCATTTAGAAAATTCTAGACAAATCCACTACATGGTTAGAGAACTACACAATGTAAATAAATTTAATTTCTGGAAATAAACCATTACTTAACAAGACATCGCAAGAAAACGTAATCGAACAAGGACAATTGCCGTGCCATCGCAGATGTGCATGGCGCTGGCACAGAAGACACCAAATCTGGAATTAAAGCTCGGTCCCATACCTAAGGCATCGAGTAGGCCATCCATCCATCATAAATGCATGGTCACACACATATCCAAGAAGCACAGTACAACCAATTTAAAAACCTCAATAAATTTTGAAGATATAAATGTAATAATAATAATAATAATAATAATAATAAAAACCTAAATAACTAACTCTATAAAATGATTCTCTAATTGATTTATTATAATTATATGGGGCGTGCTGCAACAAAACCAGACAAAGTGAACATTTGACGTCACTCGGGTATCATGTTTTCTTTACTTTCGCTTTGTCTGTAAATTTTTTTATTATTCTTCCCCACACACTCTCTACTTCTTTAATTTCTTTAATTATTGAAGCTTTTTTTTTTTTGAAAAAAAAAATATTATGACTAAAAAAGAATGTTTTAATTGTAAAAATACCAAAGAAGGTTTAACCATTAATTGATGAGACCAAGAAGAAAGAGAGATTTATTAAGTTTTGTTGTTGAGGGTGTGCTGAAACTCTCCTGCAACAAGAGTTAGATAACAACACCAATAAAGATTGAGAGAGAAATAAAATAAAGCTCTTCCACGAAGCCCTGGAAAAATGTAAAAAAAGGGAGAGTTTTGATTGACCTTTTCAGTATAGAAATATAAGGCAATATGGTAGTAGCAGATGAGATAGAGTTACTACAAATTGTTCCCAATGTCAAATCATATTAGATTGAGATGTTACTGCTTATGAAGATAGTCAAGAACATAAATGTTTTCAGTACTGTAATTGTCAAAAGCAAATTAAAAAGAATTAACAAGATCAGCACTTTACCTGAAATTTAGATAACTTTCCAAATTATAAGTGCCAGAAGAGTGAAGATGGAAATGAGAAAGTTTGCCATATGTGTAATAACATAGAAGTGCATAAAAAGGGCATATATAAGTATTGAGTTTCTGATTTTGGAGGGAGTGTTTTTTCTGGTTCAATTTTAAAACCAAATACTAAAGCTCATGTATCAATATACACCAAACATCATACTAAAAACTTGTGAGAAGTAAATAGAAAAGAATGAGATGATATTTTGCCAGTGCTTAAAGACCAAATTGAAAAAATAGATAAAGTGTTTAAATCAGCAGGTTATCGAATTAGTATCTCAGTTGGAAAACTAGGTGATGAGAATTCACCCCACTTCTATATGCAAGTAGTTCCAAAATATAAAGAGAACTGAGGCATCATAGGATCAAGTAGTAGTTACCATCCAGCCATCTCTGAACAAATAGAAATATCCAAAGAAGTCTTTCAACCCAATGCTGACAATATCATTGCAGAGAGGGACTAAATAATTGCTCGCTTACACAATGATAAATACTTGGGATATACTACTATCTCTACTAAAAAACATCTTTCTAATGATATCAAATTAATAGATTCTGAAATTTGATCTGAAATAGGTGAAATTTTGCAAGAGTTAATAGCAAAATTTGAAGACAAATTAGAATGCTATGATTTTACCATAGGATACCAACTAGGAGAAAAGGCTGAACAAATGTGAAAAAAAGAAAAATGAGGAGAAATCACAATAAAGTTTATAGCAAATCAGAATTTACTATTAATCTAGTTCCCAAATTTAAACTACAAAAATGATGAAGACAATATAGACCAATTAAAAACAACCAATTTGATGGCATGATGGAGAATGAAAGAATAGCAGAAAAAATAAGAGATCCCGAAACTTATTATGCTGAATGAAAAGGAGATAAAGATTATTTAAAACATAAAGAAGCCTGAAAGTTATGAAAGGAAAAGAACTCCTAGACAGAAAAAGAGAGAGAAAGAAAAGCTTCTAAATTAATAATCAGAAAAGAAATCAAAGATTTAGAAAGGATTACTAATTGAACTGAAGAGCAAGAAAAACAACTACAAAATAAAAGAGCAGAATTAGTTTGACTAGAAGCCCAAATAGCTAGTGAAAAATAATTTAATTGAACTCTTTGAATTTGATTAGAAATAACTTTCACTATTATTCTTGGAATATCTGCTTATTTGTTAGTTAAAGAATTTATTGATAATAGAAAAAAAAAAAAAAAACTATATTGGCTTGGAACAAGTAATATCTTTAAATTCATCCTGGACAAAGGGGCGAATATTGTGATAGAGGTACTCTTGGCATTTCAATTCCATAGGAAGAGGCTTAAGCACTGAAAATGACAAAGCTTTGATTTTTTCTGTAGATTGAGGAGTTGTGGATTTATTGGTCTTCAATAACTTGAATTCCTGGAAAGGACCATTTGTGACTTCTTGGGCTTTGATAGTACCTAGATTCACTCTGGTGAAAAGAAAATATTGAAACTTTTGCAGACTAAGTAATTTTTTAAAATAAGTTTCTAGACTACTTATGATGTCTTGATATTGGAACCCTTCATTACCATTATAACATCGAGCTTTGTTTAGTCTAGTGATGCTAGATCTTTTTACTATACCTATAATATGATCTATACAGTCTACTATGGTCTTGTGATAAAGTCTCTTAATCAATCCAAAACTACCATCACATTTGAATTTGGTATGGCTAGGAACCATAAAGTTCAATTCAATACTTTCATAATAACCAAAAATTACCAAGTACAGATAAAACCAAAGAGTGGTATTATTTTTGTTTTATCTGTCCACATTGTTGCAAGTGATTTTTAAATACTTCTTGCCTTTATTTAATTGCTTAATTCCATCAAAGACCAGACTAAGCATATCATTTAGACCTTTCCTGAGAAGCTCATTCTTGTCAAGAACATAATTTATTTGCTCACACACCACCTCATCTTGGATACCAAAAATATGTACCTTGCAAGCACTAAGATAATACACTTTTCCAATCTGTTGATCTGAGTGAGGCATATGGACATTTTGTGCCCAATCATAACTATAGTGAGCAATAGCATCAATACTGTAATATTGAGTCTTAGCATTTGTTAGTGAATGTTGATTAACAAGTTTTCTTTATTCCTCTGCCAACTTAGAATTTTTGTTATAATAATTCTGCTCTAACTTAGCTTTGGCCAGATGTTCTTTATATCTCTTTAATAAATCTTGGGCCTCTTCTTCTTTACAGGCTTTGAATTGCAAGTCATTCCATAAGTATTGGCAAGTGTCACATAAATCAGTTCAGGGACTCATAATTTGGATATGCAGAGTTAGTTGATACTACAATTTGTGGAATACATCATACTTCAGAATATGCAATTTACTATCTTCTTCTAAATCAGCCAGAAAGTTGCGGTGAACAGACTTATAGCTCATTTCTGCAGGTAAAAAGATAATTGATTGAGTCATGTGATTAATGTTTCTGACTGGGCTAGGTAAGCTATGAACTTCAGCAAAATTTAGTAAAAAATTCTTGACAGCAGTAGCAATATTGATATCAATAACCATCCTGGTTTTTCACTGTGGCATTCTCTTTATGTTACTATGAACTTGTGATAGAAGACCATTCTTAAGCAGATGATTTTGGATATTCTCAAAATAATTGCGGCCAATGCCAAAGCATATTGAGATAAGTCTTTTGGCAAAGAGGTGTATTACAATTCCAGCAATAGATTGTTCTCTTATTGATGTGAGCCTTATTCTTGAGACATCGACTAGTATTGATTGCTCTGCCATCTATGGATCTGAGTTGAGCCATCAAAAAGACATCTTGTTCAGACTTGGAAAGAGCTTGAAAAGCCTCATACATCTCGGCAAATGCTTCCTTCAGAACCTTGGACAAGCAACCATAACTACAGCCTAATTCTAAAAAATGCAGAGCTTTCTCATATTCATTTATAATTGTGTCATCTACCATATATATATTTTATGCACAGTTTGTCTGATTTTGTTAAATTTCTTCCATACAGCATATTAAAAAATACATAGGACTATCCCTATATGCATACCTTTACTATTATATTTTCGTTTTTTCCTCAGTTCTTCAGAAGTTTCTGGTAATTCTCACTTCTTAGAATTAAATTCCTGCTGACTTCATCCAGAAATACCTTCTTGATAAGTGATATTTATGCTTTTATTAGAATTGATGTATAGTTGTTGGTAAATTTCGTAGGTAATTCTCTCTTTATCCAAATATTCTTGAATAGCTTTGGTGTCAGATACTTTAAAAATATAAGGAGCAATTTTCTCACCTTGTTCTTGTTTCAAAATGCTTCAGATGGTGCTGTAATCTTTGGGTTCTATGGTGGACTTGATGTAAATTAGTTTCATTTTAACAAACAGCATATTTTTATTTTCAGAACCATGCATAAAGACTGTGATTCAAATGAACTGCGAGAATTATGCATTCAATCTTCCAATTTCCTCTCTCAATTTTATTTTTTATTAAGTCTATTTTCCTACTTTTAATTCGACTTCTTGATTTCTGTAACAGTTCTTGCAAATACTTATGTTCTAAAGTACTAAACTTCCACCACATACATCCCATCACTTTGTACTCTAATACTGCCCGGGATCTTGGCTATCAGAAGTTTGATCCAGGCGAGGTGACCGACGAGGTTTCTTGAATTTGCCTATTTGATAACGATTTGTCAATTCCAAGATCACGAAAAACATGAAAGTAACATGCATTCTTAAAGAGCGTATGCAAATTTATATACTCACCATTTTTGATGATGGGACGAAGACCAAGCATCTTCTTCAGGATGGCCATTTCATTTTCAAGTTCCTCCTTGTTTGAAGCTCTTTCCGAAAAGGCAAAATCAATAAA
>RBNI01006741.1:0-11019 GCA_003990745.1 Jimgerdemannia flammicorona | reverse complement strand
TTTTTTTTCATCTTCCCTCGTAAATAGTCAGGGAAACACAAGGCAAGCGTCGTATGGATGGTCTTGGTCGTGCGGTAGCCGTCCGTCAACGCAAGGAGGAGGTGCACGAGATGAACGGGCACAAATTCGTCGAAAAACGGTTCTACCAGATCATGCGGTGCGCGCTCTGCGGTGAATTCTTGGTTAACAATGGTTATCAGTGCGAAGGTTGGTTGAGAGAGAAAAGCTCGGTTCGATCGGAACTATTCTTAAATTTGGTGGTGTTTTTTGTAGCCCACTGTTCGGTTGCGAATCTTTTGAAGTTGGCGATTTTCTTCTCGGTGATATTGTGACTTTTAAAAAAAAAATCGCTCGAGTGGGATCCAGAAAGATGGATGGATTCTAAGAGCACCTTCACTAGGTGATCAATGACACATTTGGTTGTAATACTATGTTGACTCGTTCACGTTTTTCATTCACGATAAACCCAACTCTCAGATTGTGAGTACACCTGCCATCGTAAGTGCTACACCAAAGTCGTCACAAAATGTATCTCCAAGTCCGCATCTGAGGCGGTAAGTGACAATCCTTTCTACGCTGCATTTTTTTTTTTTTTTAATTTTGGTTGAAATCAAACCTGTCACTCATACTGAGATTACGCTGACGGTTGTTCTAGGACCCTGACGAAGACAAAATCAACCACCGCATACCGCATCGGTTCGAGGACATGTCCAACATCGGGGCGAATTGGTGCTGTCACTGTGGTTACATGTTGCCCTTGGGGACAAAGGGCTTCAAGAGATGCACCGGTAGGTTAAATCAAGGATTATGGAATAACCACTTTTAGAGACGGTCGTGATTGAACGTTTTTTTTCGTCCGGCTATCTCGCTCCTTTCCTGAATAATACATGTCTTCTCCATATCGCACCTATACCCCTTCTGACACTTCATCGCTTTTCATGGAAACAGAGTGTTCAATCAGTTGTCATGCTAAGTGCGCCCATCTCGTACCGGATTTCTGCGGCATGTCCATGGAAATGGCTAACCAGATGCTTGCCGAGATCAAAGCGGCCAAGAGGCGTACGCTTGAAAACACTGGCAGCATCAGTAAAGCTCATGGAAAGTCAGAGCGCCCCTCCAGTTATAGTGACCAGGTACCGACATCCCCGATTGGGCCCCCGGCCTATCCCCAGCCGCAGCAATCACTTTCCTCCCCTACCACGCCGAGACTGCAGTCACCTCCTCAGGGTCAATACCCTCAGCAGCAACCATACGCAACACAACAGCAGCAACAACAGGGTCAGCCTATTTATGGACAACAGCAATCTGGCTATCCTTCCCAAGCCCCGATGATGGTAGCTCCTGGCCCACCAACGTCCCCACCTCCTCAGCAAATGTATGGAAATGTTCAGCAACAGCAGCGACAGGCTGGGTATCCTATGCCGATGCAAATGGTGAGTAATAACTGGTTCAAAGATTGAAATCTGGTCCTTCATGATGAAGGCGGTGATGTATGGGTACAACGAAGGATGTGCATCAGGTTGAGAGGCCATTCGCTTTATAGGCATGATTTAATTGATATGCTCTTCGTTAATCAGCAACAACCCGTGCGACCGCCCGTCCAAGCTACTCTCATCAGCAATCAACGGAAAGTCGGGTTAGATGACTTCAACTTTTTGGCTGTGTTGGGCAAGGGCAATTTTGGCAAGGTATGTGCCATTAAACAGGCGCTTTAGCGTGGTCATCTTGCAAATTTTTATGATGGCGTGCTTATATGCTAGTCGAAATTCTTCTGTAAGATTGAAATATCGGGCATCCACACCGATCCATTTTTTTTTTTTTTTTTTTTTTTTTTTTTTTTTTCTTGTTTTTATTGCGCACGCATGGATGGTAGGTTATGCTTGCTGAGGAAAAGTACAACAAGGAACTTTATGCGATTAAGGTGCTGAAGAAGCGATTCATCATCGACAACGATGAGGTTGAAAGGTAGGTTGCTATATTCTTCTTGATCTTGGAGACAGACAAACCTACTGGTGGGATTTCGTGTCTCTGTTGTTTCAAAGACATGTTCGATTCTGGTCATCTTTGTGCGCTACTTTGAACTTATGACAATATCCGTTTATTAGCACGCGCTCTGAAAAGCGTGTTTTCCAAGCTGCCAACAAAGAACGCCATCCCTTCCTTGTCGGCCTCCATTCATGTTTCCAGACAGAGACTCGCATTTACTTCGTGATGGAATACGTGAGCGGAGGTGATCTCATGTTGCACATTCAGCGTGAACAATTTTCGGAGAGGCGAGCCAAGTACGGTGTTTTTTTTTTTTTTTTTTTTTTTTTTTTTTTTAACTTTTTTTTTTTTTTTTTTTTTTTTTTGTTCAACATTTTCTTCTAGTCAGGTTTCGGCTTACAACTCGAGACTATTGCTCGTTCCTACTTGTTCGACGTATCTCTCCCCAGATTCTACGCTTGCGAAGTCCTCCTTGCGCTTGAATACTTTCATAAGCAAGGCATTGTGTATCGTGATCTCAAGTTGGATAACATCCTGCTCACCCTGGATGGTCACATCAAGATTGCCGATTATGGTCTCTGCAAAGAGAACATGTATTTTGGAGCTACAACCGGCACTTTCTGCGGTACCCCCGAGTTCATGGCCCCAGAAATTTTACTAGAACAGCGGTACGGTCGCGCCGTCGATTGGTGGGCATTCGGTGTGTTGATCTATGAAATGTTGCTTGGACAGTCCCCTTTCAGAGGCGAAGACGAAGACGAAATCTTCGACGCAATCTTGGAGGATGAGATTTTGTATCCCATCAACATGTCCAGAGATTCAGTCTCTATCTGCCAAAGGGTAGGTCGAACAAGTTCTGTAAATCTTATGGCCGCATTTTTTTTTTTTTTTTTTTTTTTTTTCATATCAACACTCTTTCGCTGTTTTCGCTTCTCAACAGTTGCTGACTCGTGACCCGGAAAGGCGTCTCGGTTCAGGCAAGTCTGACGCTGAGGAAATCAGGCGTCATCCATTTTTCCGCGGGGTCAACTGGGATGACATGCTTGCCAAGAAGGTTCCTCCGCCATTTTATCCCTCGATTGTAAGACCATTTGATCTTGTTATTGCTGTTACCGTCATTATCGTATTCGTTTTTTCATGTTTATGTGCGGATATCGGAAAGTCTCTGGATACTGAACCTTCTATACCTTCCTACAGAATGGCCGTGCCGACACATCCAACTTCGACGAAGAGTTCACGAAGGAGATTCCCGTGCTCACTCCTGTGCACAGTACATTGAACAATGGGGAGCAAGAGGAATTCCGAACGTTCTCTTATGTAGCCGAGTGGGTTATAAAGGGTGAGCAGCCGCCTCAAAAATGGTGAACACATTATCCAGCAGTCAGTGTGCGAAGCGTAGACAGACGCGATGTTTCAAATACGTCGCGTAATTAGCATGAAAAGCGGGGTTGTCCCGATCTGGTCACTTGACAGATACGGGTATCTAGTAATTGCGCTTGGGTTATGTGCCAAGGTTCACAGAGTTTCTTGAACGGTGAGAGTAAGTTTATACGATTTTGAGTTTTCCGCTCCAAAACCTTCGTCCTTTCTTGGATCGTCTCTGCGCCATGTGACTTCCATTATCCGCTGTGTATCTATATCAATGAGAGAGTCTACAGATAAATTAGTTTGTTTCATTTCTTTTTTGCCTTCCCCAAGGATTCATCGGTGTTTAAATCGGATTATATATATATACTACACGTGTTTTCTTTCTTTTTCTTCATTAGTAATGCTGTGTACACATCGGCTGGAATATCCGATATACTGTTTTCTCCCAATGCCGTTTGTATATCAAGATATTTTTCTCGCCACCATTTTTGTTGAAAAATTCTAGTGCTCCCACATTTTTTTGAAGTATCCCAATCACATGACATGTATTGATAGCAGTCCGAAATTCGCTGTAAAGTGATGCAGGTGCGGGCATCCGTGAATTCCTCCTTCTATCCATCAAACAATATTCGTGTTGAGCGTACTGTATCTCCCCCGGAGTTAAATCGCTACTTGCGCACACGAATAGTTCATCCATCCATCTTTCTTACGGTTTACAAATCCATCCAAAACCTTCAAGCATGTCTGCCGAACTCTCTGTCGTCTACGCTGCCCTCATCCTCCAGGATGACGGAGTTGAGATTACCGTAAGTGTTCGGGATCTGGCCATGTGCATTTGAAATGGTGGAGACAGGAAGAGAAAGAGGATGCAGAGGGAGTTTGGTGCGTGAGGGCGTGAGTCTAGGTGGTGGGTACTGCGGCATTTACCGTTTAAAGGAAAGGAGGTGGAGGCGCGTGGCGCGCCGTTCCACTGCTCAGTCGAAAAGGGGACGGGGACAGTATTGGGTGGCCCAGGCAAAGCATTATTGTTGATTTGCATGTCGGAACTTATGCCTCACTAGCCCGATAAGCTCGGCACCATCGTCAAGGCTGCTGGCCTCGAGGTTGAGGGCGTCTGGACCACTCTCTTTGCCAAAGCCCTCGCTGGCAAGGACCTCAACGCTTTGTTGCTGAATGCTGGCTCTGGTGCGTTGCACGCGTCATTTTTTTTTTTTTTTTTTTGATCTAATTTCATAACCGATCCTCGAAAGCTAAATCATACAATCTTATCACTCCATACTATGGGTTTGCTATAGCTGGTGCTGCCCCCGCTGGTGGTGCCGCCCCCGCTGGTGGCGCTGCTGCTGGTGGTGGTGCCGCCGCCCCAGCGGAGAAGGTTGAGGAGAAGGTTGAGGAGAAGGAGGAGTCCGATGAAGATATGGGCTTCGGTATGTGTCGAGAAATTTGCACATTATACAGTTTGCTGTGTACCGTGCAACCCTTCATTTGCTTTTTTATGGGTGGTGTATCGCATTGCTCACTATTTTTCGGCGCCTTTCCTCCCTAAAACAGGTCTTTTCGATTAAGTGGATCCTCTTTGCAGTTCCCTCGCCAAACCCAATAAAATTCACGTGTAGCGACTCTTGTTATCGTTTGGATACTCCAATTTTCGCGTTCATGGGATGGTAAAGTCAGACTGCATGGCAAGCTTGAAGCATCGCTTTCTTCGTGGTATTACTGTTAATACGGAGTCGAAGATATCGGGAATAGATTAATCGCATGGAACGGGAAACAGAGTGATGATATCGGTGCTCCCACCATCAGAGAAATATAAATATTGAAAACTGCTTGTGTTCAGTCAGTTAAAATACCCATCCTCACTTAAATCAGCTTCCGTCCTTATTATAGCCTCATTACATTTACCGCACACCAATATTTTGGTCTCGAAGATTTTCTCCATATGGCCCACATTGTGCAAAATCCCCGCTCTCGCGTTACCACAATTCATTTACCATGTCACTCGAGGTAGTTTATCCATCACAGCCGCCCTTCTCGGCGTAATTGCCTCCGCTCTTCTAGCTATTGAGATTAGGTTGGAACCAAGGCCAAAATCAACACCAAACACTTTGAAATACACTTGTTTGTATACGCAACGCGACCATAGCTTGCCAAAGCAGCGATCATAGCTTGCCAAAGCAGCGACCAGAGTATATCAAGGTACTCACCCATTTCTTCTTGCACTCGCGATATTGCAAAAAGAAGTACTCGCACTTGGTCTTGTCATAGTTATTCTTGTCCAAGCACTTCATGGACGCCTTCTCCTCGACCTCGCACGGGTTCATGTACCTAGAGGCCTGCTTTGTCTTGAACTTTTCGTTGAAGTCTGCTGGCGTGGAAGGGTCAGGGAATTCAGGTTTGGGCGGTGGGCGTGTGAGCGGCATGGTTGTAAGGTACAGAGGAATTGTTTTTTTTCTAAATTTATTGCTTGCGTGACTGCTCCAATCGCTCCTCTTGTATACTGAACCAATGTCAGCCTTGACATCAAAGATCCCTTCGTTCGTACGCTCTGTATGGCAGGTAAGCACAAATACACCAAAGTTCGCTCGTGTTGCTTTTGCCGAAAGATTTATAACGCACGATTCCTTTTTCACTTAAATGCTTCAAAGAACTTTATCGATTCTGGTGGCTTCGACGCTCGGATTCTTTCAGGAGTGAGTTGGTCTTTCCGCTCGTATCAGGCTCGTCTCATCGCACGGGATTCTTTGAACGTCAGCCACTGACCGAGATGAAACCCAATCTGCTACATCTAGTAGATGAAAATCGTCCACGCTGAGCAAGGCCGCGTGAAGTGCGAGTTTGTGGTCGAGAAGAAGCACTTGGTGAGTACCGGATGCCGAGATACGTTTTTCAATTTTGTGGTATTAATGTTCAAAAGCGGACATCCCTGCCCACGCGCTGAAATTTTTCTGATCCGCCCGCTCACTACGCTCGTCGGGTCGTCTCAGAACCGCGTCGAAACCGTCCATGGCGGTCTGGTATCCACAGTGGTAAGCCCGTGCTTTCTTTCCTCCTCAATTCCTCCATGTTTGGTTATTAACCTATTACATCCCCATCCCATGCAGGTCGACGTTGGAGGTTCCCTGGCCGTCGCGTCGCAAGGCTTGTTCGCGACGGGTGTGTCGACAGATTTGAATGTGACGTTCGTAGCGCCCGCTAAACTGGGGGAGAAGGTACAAGTGGTGAGTGAATGGATTGAAATCCCTGAGTTGGTGATGATGCGCAGATCTTTTGACGTGGGGGAGGGTCTCATGTACGATAAGGTGGCGATCCCTTCCTTTATCCGTATTTCTGTCACCTCTCACTCTAGGACGCCCAGCTCGTCAAGCTCGGCAAGACCCTCGCCTTCACGACGGTGGAGTTGACGACAGCGGATGGGAGCGTCGGTATGGATCTATCTTAGTGCGTACTGCCATATTCGCTTTTCTCTCGACATGGGCTTGATCTGACAAACAATCGAACACATTATTTGCCTCGTCAGTTGCTCAAGGCCGACATACTAAGTTCATTGCCAAAGCGCATGGACATGTGAATAACCTTTCACAGGTTCCATCAACGAAGAATGAGAGTTGAACGTGAACGCATATGGGTTGCATGTTTGGGTTGAATCTCCCGTGGAAATGGACAAATAAAGATATTAATTAGTCATTCTTCCCTGTTGGCCATGCATATGACGTCACTATAATTACCCAATGGGAGGCCTGAGTGTATTGTATAAATTCGTCACCAACGCGTGTTTTGCTTTTTACCACTCACTCCGCCAACCAACCATGCCGCCTGGTCGTAAAGCTGCCTCGCACTCGCCCAATAAAGACCCGCACGATGACCACCCGCCCACCACCAGTGCTACTGTATCCGACGCCGGCACCATCCCGAACCTAGGCGGCACCACCCTCACGGGACCCGACCCGCCCGGCACTACCCAGCTACCCATCGCGCGTGTCAAGCGTATCATCAAAGAGGACAAAGAGGTTTCGCTTATCAACGCCGAGGCCACGTTCTTGGTCGCCGTCGCCACGGTGAGTAGGGTGGGAGGTGCGTTGTGTTTGGTGTGGGAGGTGGAAGTGCAGTAAGGACGGAAACTCGGGAGCTTGGAAGAAGGTTTGAACTGAAGGCTCGCTTTTCATTGACGGCATTTCCTGTGAATGGTCTCTTACAGGAACTTTTTATGGAATATCTCGTGAGTGAAGGATTCTCGCGTGCACGCCGTGATAAGCGAAAAACGGTGTACTATCGAGATCTTGGTACGTGTCCCAGTTTGTGTCAGATTTTCTGTCATTTTGAGATGTATAGTCTAATATCAACTGATGAATTTTCCCGACTGTCCCTTCTACGCCTTCCTCATGCCCATATACATATATATGCACGGCTCTTTTCCGTCTCATTATCTCCAATCGACGACACTTCGAAAACGAAAACAGCGAGCGTCGTTGACGAGATTGACCAATTCGAGTTTCTGGAAGGTAACGCATATTGTCGTCTTTTTCCCCACTTCCCATCATGTCTTTCAGAACACCGCCCTCATCTTCCTTACCCATCATCTCTCCACACAGATGTCATCCCCAAAACCATGCCACTCAAGAAGGCCCTCGAACGCCGGAAGGAGGCTCTGGAGGAAGAGGAGCACAGCGGCTCGGCGGGCGCCGGGGGCTCCCACGCAGACCACAATGGGCACAACGACGACGACGACGCTGGCGAAGGCAGCAGCCGTTCACTGTCGGCGGCTGCGGCGATCGCCAAAGCCTATAGTAGGCGGTCGGAGCCTGAGGACGAGGGCGAAGATGAGGAGATGGGGGATGCGTGATGTTTGTTTGATGTGGAGGGGAAGGGAGGAGGAGAAAAAAATAATGGTGTGGAATGGGAAAATGTTGGCTTGTCACAGTGGGATGATGTTTATCGTTTGGATGTAATGTGGCTGCATCCTTTTTTCTTTCTTCCCATCATTGTACAGTTCATTTTTGCATGCATTCTATAATATTTCTGGCTATAATATTTCTGGCACTCATTTGTATCCCGTGATGTCATTTGTTTTATGCCAGTTCTTTTTACTTCTTTTTTAATTTTATATATTTTTTTTTTTTTTTTGGCAATTCAAAAATCCCAATAGTTTAAATGTTTCCCCAAAAGGGGGCAATATGGTTACTTTAGCTGTGAGAAATATATATATATATATATATATATATATTCGACTCTCTGGGATTGTGTATTGGCCACCTGATGGGGCAGAGATGCGTCAAGTCAAAACAACACGTAAAACCAACGCATCTGTCAGCATCTCGTCTTAATTTACATATATTCTGTAAGCGAAGGTAACCTTTGCAGTTCAAATAACGGCGGAATGGATATTGAGCAACCGAAAACGAAAATCAGAGAGATAAAATGTTTTTTCCCCCAACAAAAATGTTTTTCCCCCTAACGGAGTGGACGAACGAGGCGCGCAATTTAAGATGCGAAGTATGGAAGACGTGAAAAGGCGAGAAAGAACGATGGAAGAGTAATATGCTTTCATATATACATGTGTCAAATTTGATGTGTTTTTTCATCGGAGCGAGGGGGGCGAATCTGGAATGATTGCACCATCCCGTTCACGTCTGATGGGAGGTCTTACTCATCCTCGATCGTCGCCTTCAGCTCGTACAGGATGTCGTAACATTCGTTCAGAAGGGCGCTGCAGATAGCTTGGCCTGAGCGATTGGTTGTTCGAGAGAGCACAAGGCAAATAGGAGTGGGTGACAAACCTAACACCAGTTGACCTCCTCGTCAAAAACGATAGACAACTCCCACAAACAACCCCATCAGCCCTTACTCACCTTCAGGAATATTCCCCTCCTCATCTATGAACTTTCCTTCGACCCTCATGTTGTCGATGCTCGTCAGCTTCATCTGGTACGGGTACAGCTCTCTAGCCGTGAACGGCCCACCATACTTCTTCACCTCGACCAAACACCTCCTAACGGTCGTCAGCTGGTTATGTATGGGCATGAGCGCCTCGGCGACGGGCTCGCTCTCGCTCAGCAGTTTATACACCAGCCTGTACGACCTATGCAGCAAGAAGTTGAGCATGGCTTGCCCCTCGGGGGCCTCGCCCTCCTCATCATAAAACTTACCGTCCTTGCGCATGGCGTCGATCTCCTGCAGCTGCATCTGGTACGCGAACAAGTCGGTTTCGCGCAGGGTCCAGCGGTGGGTGAGAGAGAGGCGTTCGAGCGAGGCCTTGATCTCCTGAAGGCGAGCGTAGATGGGGAGGAGGGAGGGAGAGATCTCGTCCTTGGAGGCGATGAGGTCGTGCGCGTCGTCGAAGCACTGCTCGAGGAGACCGATGACTAGCGCCTGACCCGCCGGGATGGTGCCGTCGGGCGCGAGGAACTTGCCGTCCTCGCGCATGTTGTCGATGGCCCGAAGCTCTTCCTGCAGGGTGCGGACATCAGAGGTGTGGAAGGTACGTCGGGCACCCAGAGTCGCGAGCTCGCGGCGGATCTCGACGAGGCGTTTCTGGGTAGGCTGGAGTTCGGGGGCGATGGTGGAGAGAGTCGAGGAAAGATGGTGGAGGACTTTGGCTGAAGGAATTGTGGACACGACATGATGGTTTAGGTACCGAGATTAGAGCGGAAACCAAATATGACCCGCAACATGGTCGTTCCCTCTCTCTGATTGCCATTGCCTCTTCTCCTCGCACCCTCGACAAATACAT
Organism: Jimgerdemannia flammicorona; assembly: GCA_003990745.1. Lineage (NCBI taxonomy): Eukaryota > Fungi > Mucoromycota > Endogonomycetes > Endogonales > Endogonaceae > Jimgerdemannia > Jimgerdemannia flammicorona. Next base: position 938 of record RBNI01006741.1, on the reverse strand, counting down.
ACTGCACTGGTCCAACTTCCGTCGTAGCAGTAGGATTTGTGGTCCCGGCGTCTCCATCTTGGCGACGTCCGTATCAATGATGCCACGAATTTCGTCTAGCCGTTCCTGGAACGGCGTGAGCGACTCGTCCAGGTAGACGCCGAGCTCGTTAAGCTGGTCGAGACATCGCTGTTTAGAGAGTAAGGCGGAAGATGGGGATGTGAGTTTTTGTTACAATTGGATGTCAAGGGGGGGGGGGTGCGAGGATGAAGGAAGTGGTACCTTGATCGTCGTAAGTTGAACATAGGTGGCGGGACCTGGGTAATGGGAGAAGAGTGGATAACGTCAGTGACATGAACGGGATAATGGGGTGCCCCATATACTCTTTACTGCGACATGTGTTTCTCCCCACCCTTTCGCGTCAGTCAGTCGTTCCTCTTCTCAGTTGGCCTACACCGTCACTCTTCAAGATACTCACTCTCCTTGTTCTTCCCAATTGCCATAAAAAAGAGCGAGAGCAGCTGGAACACGTCGTCAAGCAGGCTGTCGACGCGGTTCTCCTTTTGTTGTTCCCACATGTCGTGGGAGCGCACCTCGTACAGTATGCTGACCTGTTGGAGGGTCTCGTCGTAGAGGGCCAGGACGTCTGCGGCCTTGATATAGGAGTTGCGGTCCTTCTTGAGGGCGGATAGACGGTTTCGGATGGATACAAGGGACTCGAGGATATTGAGCTCCTCGGGAGGAAGGTCAGCCATATTTAGATATATATATATATATATATATATATTTATATATATATTTATTGGTAGAGGAGGAGTGAGTGTAAAGGGTCGGGGGAAAAGCGGATAAGCGGGTGGGTCGGGGGGTTTTCTCGGATGATGGAAAATTCAAGCCAATCATTTTCGGCAACAAGTCAGAAGAGATCCTCCCCCGTCAATTGCAACTTCCTTCTTGTTCCC
>RBNI01006740.1:0-11019 GCA_003990745.1 Jimgerdemannia flammicorona | reverse complement strand
TTTTTTTATAGTTACTTGGACTTCCCTTTATTATCACTATTAATATAACCATCTAGTTCCCTATAAATACACAATGTCCCCCACTACCTAATCTCCCTAGGGGGTTCCTCTCCCTCCCCTCCCCCACCCCTTTGTGATAAAAGACCACTTTGTCAGACACTAGCACCACTTGCCCACCACTCTGTTCATAAATCCCTACCACTAGCTGGTGACATCACCCACTCTGGGGACCCCAACCAACCCATCACTCAGTCAGCAAATCACTCAACAACCCCTCCCATCTTAACAACTTCTCTTGGACACTCATCTAATGCCCCTCCTCAAAAACAAAGAGCCAATATCTAGTCAGCCCTACCCATACTACTAAAACCCACCCTATAGTAAGCCAACTATTGCCAACACCCCCCACTAAACAAGATTTCAAATCCTTCCAGCAATCTCTCAAACTTGCCTATATAGGGCTATCCACTCAGGAAGATAGTGTCATCCTTGTACAGGGGCTATGCTAATCTTCTCTATATCATTTCAATTTTTTCAAGTGTCAGTAGTCCTGAAGGACTTGACTCCCAGTAATCTCTCTCTCCATCTGGCCTCCTCACCACACCTAGCTGGTCCCCTACTGCTATTCAAAAGTTCCCAAGAACTTTACACTCTTCTAGCCAATGTTCTGATATTTGTACAAATTCTCCAAATTGCTCTACATTGTAATACTCCTTATAATCAAATTGGCCACTATCCACCAGATGCTCTGTATAGAAATTGAGCATGACATTCCTCCTCAGCATTTACCACCATACTACCCAAGAAGCCATCTCTACACCTCAGCACTCTATGACCAGACTTCTGCCCAGTCCCACTCCTCACCAATCCCCACTACTTGCCAACTACTTGGCCAAAGATCCTGACCAAGCTCTCACTGACACTCTACCCCATCACCAATATCAAACTCAGTAAGCAGAATACCCCCCAGAAGGAGTCTGTCCCACCTCCACATAGCTGGACCCCCCAGCATCTCCCCCTCATTTTCTTGCCAGCATAGGCCTATCTGGTGTACTCTCTTTACCACCCCCACCAGAAGTCCTTATACTATAGCTATCAGCTTTCAGTCAGGCCCACCAGAGAGAGCAAATCTCCTAAGGACCCCTGAGAGGAGTATCTCATCTCCCACATCTTCTGCATTAGCAGCACCCAACCTCCTCTCTGTAGTTCAACAGCTCTCTTCAATCACTAGGCTTGCAGGTAGTATAGCTGCTTAGGGAAATCCACAAGACCTAGTCCTCTCTTAACTACCAGTATTGCAAGAGTATCCCAACTGATCTGGGACCTCCTCTCTGCCCAAATCTAATCCCTAGCCAGTTTTGTCAGTCTCTTCACTATCCAAGCTGAGAAATCTAAGTGATAGGCCACATACTATAGCTTGAGGAACCAGTAGACATTCAGAATTGATACCCACCTAGCCAGGGAGATGTGGCAACCCCCCCAACCTCTAAGAGCCTCCCCTCAAATAGTCACTTTCCTCTCCCACCATGCTCAAGGTAAGACAGAATTATATACTGAAAGAAAGATACCCAAATACTGCACCACCTCTCCTATAGGGACAATTGTTCCAATGACATTCCCTCTCACTAGCCCATTCCCTAACACCATTGTCTCACACTTATGCCAGTTGAGTTTCACCCCAGAGTATGCCTCATACTATTCCACTGTCTTTTTAAGTACCTCAATGTCTTCTACTGATCCAAGTCCAACTACCATATTATCTGCAAAAGCCCCCACCTTCTACACTACACTATACATAGAGAGCCCTACCACCCTCTAATATATTCTATCTATTAGAGGTTCCAATATAAAGACATAAAGAATAGGAGACAGTAGGTCTCTCTGAGGAACTCCTCTTCTCAAGGAAAATGCCAAACCCCAGTGACCATTACACATTAGTGCTGCCCTACTACCCTCCAACAAATTCAATATAGAAGCCCAAAACCATAGAGGAATACCAATTCTGTCCAGCACCTTATCTAACCAAACCTGCCAAACATGGTCATAGGCCTTCTCCTGGTCCAAAAAAACCAATCTACCATCCAGTCCACAAGCCTTGATCCCTTCAATGATGCCATGCACCCAGGCAGTCCTATCCCTGATAAGTCTGCCTCCTACAAAGCCTCTCTGCTCCTCACCCAGCACCTGTTGGGCAACCTTCTGTAGCCTTGCAACAATCACCTTAGTCACCATCTTCCTGTCTATATCCAGAAGCATGATTGGCCTCCAGTTCTTCCAGTCCTCCCTCCTCCCTTTATCTTTATACAATAAGGCCACTAGCCCCAAGTTCTGCTCTCCAACCCACTCACCATTTAGAAGAACATAATCACATAGGGCAGCTATCTCTCCCAAAACTCCAGGGACCTGTACCATCTTCTTCCAGAAGTCCCAAGATAACCCATCCTCACCAGGCACTATCTCTAGCTTAGTTGCTGCAAGGACTCTCTGGATTTCCTCCTCTTGGACTAGTAAGATCAAATCACCCAGTCCTTTTACTTGTGGTGGCCCCCACTCTTCTAGTGATTCTTCAATTGCCTCTTCATCAGCACTCCCTTCCTCCTCACTCCACAGACCCCTCCATCTTTCCTTCAGTACCCCTAAGATCTATTATGTGCCATACACCATATCACCCTTGGCATCTAAGATCCCATCCTATCAGTGTCACACTCTTCGAGCTTAGAGGAGTCTTGACAGATATCTAGTGGGCCACTCTCTCTCCTCAAGCCTCTGCCACCATAGTCTGACAGCCATTCCTTTTATGTGAATCTCCTCCTCAGCTCACAATATATGTTGTAGCTCTATCACTTCTAATTTCGCCCACTCTAACCTCCAATCCTCCACTACTTCAGAGCAAAGCAACTTGGCCCACTCTATCTGCAATCTAATTAACCTATTGGAAGCACACCACACTCTCTTCCTTCTCTGCCTCCCAGCCTTCCTATCAGCTTCTCTTTAATAAACCCTTGCAGCCTCCTTCAGTCTCATCTACTGGGTACCCACAGATGCACCCTCACTTATCCAGGTGATGATCTTCACTTGGATGTCTGCCACCCATGGGTCCCATAAACCCTGCTTGGCTAGCAGAGAGGAGTTAAGGTACCAATGTCCAGGTCCATCTCCACTCCCCCCAAACTGTTCTTACCCTAATAGCCCTCAGTAGTCAGACAAGGGCACCACTCTATCATCAATGTTCTCCAAACATCAACACCCCAACACTCAGCCATCAGAATCCAGTCAATCCTTGTACTCAGTCTATTTACCCAGTATGTATAGACCCTCCTGTCACCCCACCATATTCTGCTCATATTCCCTAAGGAGCTAAGGGTCTCCACTTCCTCCCACTTATCCAGTCCACCACTCCTTCCACCTGCACTCCTTTCTCCATCAGTTTGATCCAGCTGCAGATCCCACACCATATTAAAGTCACTCCCCAGAATATCAATACCTTCCTCCAAAAAGATACCCTCTTCTAACAGATCCCTAATCTACTCAATCTGCTCACCCCTAACTATAGAGTAGTAGCAGGAGCCAACCCTCACTGATTCCCACCCAGGTTGATGTCATTCTCCCCAGACCAAATAGTCACCCCTGCTCTGAATTCCACTCAAGTCCCCTCTGCTCTTTCTCACCAGAATCACCACTTTGCCATTCCAAGCAGTAGCTCCTCTCTATTCTCTAGTCCACTCTACTTGATCTATCTCATCCTCACACCATACATTCTGCAGTAAAAAGAGTTCAGCCTCCAATCCCTTAAGCTAAGTAAAAATGTTCTTACATTGCCCAGAACCCTACAATCCATTCACATTCAGAGAGAAAATGTTAGTTATACTGTTCATTAGGAATAATATTAATTTATCAGTCACAGCCTCTATAAATCTGCATTCAACTTCTTCTGTGCCAAGTCCAAGTTATGTTCAGCAGCCAGCACCTTCTCTTCAGCTGTCCATACCTCCAACCCTTCTAGAAGTTCAGCCATTACCCCATCCTCCTTTTCCTCAAAGTCCTCATGATACTCCAGACATGCCTCTTGCCAGAGTTGCAAACTATGATGCTCTGTCCAACAGTAGACAGCTTGCTCACTAGCAACCACTGCCAGCTCTGCCTCTCTCACCTTATCAACCTCATATCCCTCCTCCTCCAGGAAGATAGCAAGAATCTCCACCTTTAGTGCCTTCACCACCCCATCCCCATGCAGAATCTGTGTCCAATACTCCTCCAGCATCACACACAGGTCAACTTCTCCCAACTTCTCAGCCATGAGGTTATCCATCATCTTGCTCATCTACAGCAGGTTCTTCATCTTCTTCTCTCCAGGAGTCTCTGACTGCCCCGCATCCAGCATCATGGTATCTGCTCCCACACTGGTAGTCTCATCCCACTCCTCCTCTGGGACATCCACCAGCTCATCCTCATCAACTACCACCACCTGGCCCCCTTTTGCCACATCTGGAATCCCAAAGTGAACTTGCTGGCCCCCCTGCATCAGCACATCCTCTGCTGCCCCTCTCTTCCCAACTGGGCCCTTCCTGATAAGTGAGGGGGGGGTGTTATCCAAATCCTGCTCCCAAACTTTGAATGTACTGTCAGCATAGGGATCCTTGCCCAGCACCTTCCCAGCCCCTTCCTCATTTGCCTCCACCTCCTCTCCTCCTTTGCTAGCCCAGATGCTGGCTTTGATGCCTCTAGACTCCTCAGCCCCATCTACCTTCTTCTTTGTCCCTCCTTTCATACTAGCCAAAAGCTCCCTCTGCCTCTTGCATCTCTGGGCCTACTCCCACTACCTCCTGTCAGTACAGATATGTTTCCCATCCACAACCTCTAGATGCATTGACTTCTTATACAGCCTCCAGGCCTTCACCCACCTCTCCACAGTACCACTCAACTCCTCCAGAGCCTCCAACAAGTCCTCCTCCTCCTCTTCACTCTCTTTTACCCTTGATACCTTACAGACAAAAGCTCCTCACATCAGTACTGAGGACCAGTCACTCATCTTTCCTGTGACCTCCTTCTCTGCCAGCTGAATCCAGACATCAATGTTGTCTATCCTGAATGTAGTCCCCTCCCACATCTGGAAGCCAATGTCCACCACATTGCCATACTCTACCATCACCTCCTCCACCCTTCTCTTAGTCTCCTCTCTTGTCATTGTAGGCACTCCTCTCACCAGAAGCTGCACCACTCTGGGGTCCCACCTCAAGTACTACACCATGGAGACCATCACTTCCCCTACTACTACTCCAGTCTTTAGGGTCTCATCCAGTGGGCCTGTCTCCTCAAAGCCCACCTCAACCTCCTCCAGACCCTTCAGGAACTTCACTGAGGCTGCTCCAGTCACCTGCTTCAAAATAAGCTCCAGGACTATCCTCACTATCACTGCTAAGCCCCAAAAGTACAAGATAGCTACAAATTCTGAGATTGACTTCTTGAGCAATGGGGCCACTGTCAGCTCTATTACACCATCTGCCAGATCTCCCTTCTGCATTGAGAACCCCTGCCCCACCTGGCCATCAGCCATCACATCTCTTTTTTTTTCCTGATTCCCTATCACACTCCCATCAACAGTCATACCCCCAGCTATAGCCTCTCCAGCCCCTATGCTCACATCCCCTACCTGAGGGCCACTCTCCCTCCTAATGCTAGCCTTGCCCTTCCCCTCAGCAGTGTCAGCCCTGGTTCCAGCAGGCCATCCACTTGCCTTCACCTTATCAGCAAAGCTAGAGAGACCAGGCCTTCCTCCAGATCCATCTGACACTAGTCCTCCTCCAGAGCCTTCACCACTCTTCAACCTTCCAAAAGCCTCTATCCCCAATCCATAACCTCTCCCCACATGCTGCTAGCTGAAAGCCCCAGATCTACTTGATCCAGTATGTCCTTCAGAACTCTTGCTCAATGACATTTTTATAGTATCTTTTTTCTGAGTTATGTTGAAAACCATTACTTAAAGTTTGTATAACATGAATTGTACAGAAGAAAGATATAATGAGTGGCTTATTATTGGGTGGGCTTTAATAGTATAAGTAGAGTTAGTTAGATATTAGTTATATATATATTTAAAGATAAAAGATAGATGGGCTTGAAAGAGTGAATAGCAAGATGAAAGAGATTGATGGTAGATGTTATATCTGACTGATGGAAGGGGTGAAGCCCCCAGAGTAGTTGCTATTGATGTCTAATAGAGAGAATTTATAAGTAGAATAGTAGAAGAGTTATAATAATTAATAGTCTAGTAGTATTTAATAAAGAAGAGTAGGGGAAAGAGAGTGTATTGAGATAGAGAGAGTAGAGTAAGAGAGGGTTGAGACTACTAGTATAATATGAGGATCTTGTTTTGTTATAGAATTATTAGATTGGTTTGATAATAAATATAATAGTTCTAGTTTTTTTTAAAGAAAGTAGCTAAGTTCTGGTAATTCTAATAGACCTAAAGTAGCTCAAAGAGATATTTATAAGTTCAAATATTCTCAAAGAAATTCTGAGAGAAAATATTCTGAGTTTTATTCAAGTAGATAATAAGGATATTTATATAGAATTTGAAAGAAAGATCTAAAAGAATTTTAGAAATAAAAAAAAAAACTAAGAAATAGATTTTTGATAAAGATGACTAATAGAATTCTATAATGTTCTAAAAGATTTTATAATTAGCTAAGACAAGAGACTTGGTACTGAGAAAAGACAAAAATGTCCTAATAAAGTCTTAGTACTAAGAGAAGATTTCTAAGCATTTGGATGATATTGGAATATAGTAGAATATTCAAAAAAAGATGAGAAAAGACTAGAAAAAAAGATACAAAAAAGTACTAAGACTAAGATATAACTATGAAATTATTATATCCCTCCCCTCTTAAGAACTAATATTCTCATTGAGTTCTTAAATAATATAAGACTAAATATACTTAACTAAAATTTCTTAAACTTATATTAGTATATTGGTAAGGACTAGTTATCCTTATATAAAGTAGAGAGTCTATTACTAGACTAACTAACTGAGAGGAGTTCAAATCTAGCTAGCAGTTTTATTTCAGTAAACTTCTTATTTACTAGATATTTTACTAGTTCTAGGATCCCAAAGTAAACTTCTGATATATAAGATACAGATTATTATTATAAATTATTAATAATCTAAGAAAGTTACTATAGGAATTGAGTAATATATTTTATCTCAAAGTCTTAGACCAGATCTTGAGAGTTCTTATGATTGATCAGTAGTTCTTATATAGTATCATATTCAGAGTAGCCCATTGATATTCAGGAAAATAGTATTAAATTCATTTGTTAAGAATTTTCTCAACTTTATACTCAATATGGTCTTCAATAATTACAGAAATAGATGACTTGAGAATTTGACCAGAGTAGGGTAGTGACTAGTTCTAGATCTTAAAGTATAATATATAAAAGACTGAGTATACTCTTATGGTTTCAGATAGCTTGAGATAGTAGAAGAATGTAGAGACTTATTCAGTAATCTCAAAAAGTCCAATATACTTAAGTTGAAACTTATTTGATAGATAGTTAACTTGAGATTATATATATCTTGAGATTCTTAGTAGACAGTAGGACTTGATCTAGCTAGAAATATATACTAATCTCAAATTCTAGTATATGTAATATATCAGCTAGAAATACTTTGTACTCTTATTTGGCTATTTAGATTATTTATATAAATTGGTATAGTAGAGTAGTTCTGATTACCTAATAAACTTAATATAGTATATGACTAAATTATAATAACTAATTTGGATAGTAACTTGGTATATTTTTCTGCTAGCTTATTATATTAGCTCCTACTAAAGAATAGTCTGTCCTAGGCTGTCCTTTAGTTATTATTTCAATACAAGTAAATATCTTCTATATTGGCTTTTATTCTAATATCTTTTTAGTTTCAGAGCTACTCTATTCTAAGAGTTCTACTTCTTCTTTAGAGAATAGTATCTCAATATAGTGGATAATACTCAGATAGATAGCCGGAGTTATTATTTAGATATCTCTAAGGTGAAATTAAGCCTAGATTAATGCTTCTGTATTTTATTTATAGATAGTATAGAGTTCTGTTTACTATTTTGATATTTCTTCAAGTGAGATCTGTGAAATATCTAATATAGGTATACTCAGAGGTTGAGAGGTCTTGTAGTTATTCTCTAATAGTATAGTATATCTATACTAGTAGATTTCTAGAAGTTACTAGACTATAGTGAGGTTCTCTTGATAAATCTAGATCAATTAGGAGTAATTGTCAACAGTTTCTCTAAACTGAGATAAGAAAATTAGTAGGGCTTGAAGAAAGCTGAGAATAAGGATCTAGAGATACTGATCAATCCTCTGAGTTATTATATAGAGAATAGATATATTTTGAGGCAATTGATATATACTAGAGTCCTTAAGATACATCTATTTATACTTCTTATATATATATAAGACAGTGATAAAATAGTAGACTATAGACTAAGTTCATTATTCTCTGGATAGTTGCAAAGTCCAGAGGATATTTAGAGGTATTCAAACAGTTTTTCTAGAGTAAAGAAAGTTGTTTTTTGAATATCTTTAGAGTCTATAGAGATCCATAAAATCTTGTAAAAAGATCTATACTGCTAAAATATCTGATATTCTATAATTAGTCTAGAAGATTATTGATTCTGAACAAAGAGTAGATATCTTTTTCTATCACTAAGTTAAGCTTTCTGTAGTCTATATAGAGTCTCTACTTTCTTTCTTGAATATAATAAATATAAAACTAATCCAGGAGCTAGTAGAGGGTTGAATAACTTTATTACATATCTAAGAGTTCCTAAATGTATTCTTACTCAAATATCTTTAGATAATAGAGTATTCTATAAGACTTCTATTAGATAGATATTACATTTTCTATATTTATACTATAGTAGTATGATAGATTATATGGTAGATTACCATAGTTTGTAATAAAGATGTCCTGATATTTATAAAGGAGTTCTATAAGTTACTATTATTACTAGTGAGCCAATTCTTCTCTAATTTTAGTAGAAGATTTTACTTTCTTCTGAGTTATAAAAAGGTCTTTTTTTTTTAAAAAAATCTTCTACTATTTTTTAATAGATTTAGTTTATAAACTTCTCTATATATTTAATTGAGATAGGGTACTAAATGGTCTATGATAGTTTCTTTTATCAGAATAAGACTTTCTTAGCTTTAATTAATTGCTCAAGAGTATATAGGATTTATCTTGTTAGAAAATATATATCCTTCTATATCTAGGTTCTTAATGTTATTATTAGGTTCAAAAAAGAGATTTCTGGAATCAGGTAGTATAAAGATTTTGAAGATGATCCACTCTCTTAGTTCTAGAATAAGATTCTTATATACTGTAACATGCTGGCTCAATAGAGGAAAATTACAAGATTGGAGATTGATGTAGTTTGGTTTGAGCCCCCAGTTACTTTGTTAAAAGCAACAAAATGTTCTTGGTATTTAGTGGTACAATAGTTAAGATCTGAATACTGTGTGAGTAGTTTCCTTTTTGGAACAGGTTCTTAGATGTAGTGGTGGTTTATGTGAATGGTTTCCTTCTTGAGTGGTGGTTAATTTATATGTAGCACAAGTGGGTTCTTTATTTGGGTCAACTAGGAATACCACAATTTTGTATAGTGAGGCAATCTCCAAAAGTATGTAATTTCAGAGTTGGAGAAGAAGATGATTTTCTTTAGCAGGATGGGTCTCAATTTTGAATGTCTACTGGCTGCCGAAGTTGTGGTACCTGGCATATCATCTGGACTTCCCAGCCTGGGTGGTGAAGAGATTAGTGAAGACAGTGAAGGGATGGATTTGAGCTGGAGAGCAGGGTCAGATCAGTTGAGAGATCTTGTTCCTACCAGTAGTGAGAGGTGGTCTTGGGCTGATTGACTTTCCAAAATGATTATACTGCTTGCGGGCATGGTGGCTAAAGAGGGCCATGGAATTGAGAGGAGGTGGTTGGGTTCCTCTGCTACAGAAGATCTGGGAGAGGTGGTCATCGCCAAGGGGCTCAACTGGCGATCTCCTCTCATTGGTTAGGCTTCAGAACACTAATCTACTGTGATATAAAGGTTTTTGGTGGGGGATTGCAGATGGGGTGCACTGCATTGGAATTCATTAGCAGGGAAATGAAGGAGAGGAGGATTGGAACCTGGCAATGTAGAGATGGGATCGCATACTGCTGGGTGGCACTCCTTTAATTGAGTTTGACATTGGTGATGGAATGGAATACCAAAGGGGACTGGGCCAGAATCTGTGGCCTAGCGGTTGGCAAGGAGTTGGAATTGGTGAAGAGTGGGACTGGCATGGTATTTGGACCTGGAGTGCTGCAGTGAGAAAGTGGATACCACTAAAGTACTGGGTAGTCTGGTGGTGCATGCTGTGGAGGAATGTTATGCTCAACTTTCACTCAGGGTACCTTATTGTAGGGGGTTGCTTTGACTGCGAGGAGTGCCATAATGTAGGGCAGGAGGGGGGCTGTGTACAGATGCCTGAACATTGGCTAGGAGAGTGTGAGGTGTTGGGGGACTTTTGGCATGCAATTGGGGAATGCTTGGGGGTACGACATCAGAGAGATGAGGTATGGAAGAGGTGGGAGGACTTGAGGGATAGATTGATAGGAGGGATAGGGAAGGAGTGAATTACTTTGGGCTGGACATTAGCTATTTGGGTAGGGCTGGCTAGTTACTGGCTATTTGTTTTTGAGGATGGGAGTAGACAGAGCTTAGGGGACTGGTTGTTGTGGTGGCATGGGCTTATAGAAGACACCTTAACAGGCTGGTGGCTTGGTTGGGGGCTGCAGGATGGTTGGAGACACCGCTTAGTGGAGAAAATTTGTGGACAGAGTGAGGGAAGAGTGGGCGTAGTTGGGGAAAGGGTGATCTTTATCCGTGAGGAGGTGAGGAGGAGCCCCCCTATGGGGATTGGGTAGTGAGTGGGAATGATGTATACTTATTCATAGATTGGTAATAAAGGCAAAGTCCAAGTGACTATAAA
>RBNI01006739.1:0-11020 GCA_003990745.1 Jimgerdemannia flammicorona | reverse complement strand
CACTACTCTTCTCTACAATCCTCCTTACTAGTCCCTTACGTCCCCCCCCCTTGGGGCCCCAACCAATCCACCATGCCTTGAAGAGCTCGAGCATCAGCTCCTCCCACCTCACTACCCTCAGTCTCACCAGCCACTGGGGGCCTACCTCAAAGATGCTCTGCCAGTGTTCCATGAGCCCCACCCATATTGCAACAGCCCAACCAACCATCAGCCACTCATTCCCCACCCCCCCCCACCAGCCTTGACTACAGTGCCACCCACTACCCACCCACCTCAGGGTCAGGCGCTGACACTCCCAACCTCTCCCCAACTACCTTTCAAAAATTCTCCATACTCTTGCACTCCCCCAGCCAATGTTCAGGAGTCTGCACCACTCCTCCCTCCTGTCCTACATTATAACACTCCTCACAATCAAAGACCCCTCCATCCACCAGATGGCCTGCCCTAAAGTTTAGCATCACATTTCGACACAACAGCCTCCACCATGCTACCCAGAGTTTTGGCGGAAGCCATCTCGACACAACCTTGATCTATGACCAGATGCCTGCCCAGTCCCATCTCTCCCTGATCCCAGCCCCTTACCAGGTCTCTGGCCAAAGGTCCTGCCCCAGACCCCTAAGGCACTCCATGCCCTCCTCTAAGCAGAAGTTCTCGACCAGATTCCCTCCCAACAATAGCCTGTCCCACCTCTACATCGCTGGACCCCAGTCCTCATCCCCTTCAGTACCTTGTCAATGGATCCCAATGCAATGGGCCCCATCTACCACTTCCCACCAGAATCCTTTGTATCTCATCCTCTGGCTACCATCCAAGGCTACCAAGGACAGTAGATCACCTGAGCCACCCTGTGGCAACACCCTTGCCTCCCACAAATGCTGCATAAGAGGCACCCATTCTCCTCCTCTCAACTTACTGGCCCTCTTCATCCACCATGCCCTCAAGCAGAGTAGCCTCTTGGGAAAGTCCACTAGGCCAAGTTCTCTACAATCCACAGGAAGTGCTAGAACCTCCCAACTAATCTGACTCCAGCGTCCAGCCCAGAGCCAAGAGTGGGCCATCTTGAGAAGCTTTTTAACCACCCACTTAGGAAAGTCCAAATGGTAGCCCAGATACCAAAGCTTTGGCATCCAATACACATTCAGAACAGTTACCCTTCTCACCAGTGACACCTGTCTACCACCCCAACTCATCAGTACTTTCCCCCATTCTACCAGCTTGCACTCCCACCACTCCTTGGAGAGTAAAGAGCCATATACTGAGAAATAGATACCCAAGTACCATACCACTCCTCCAGCCAGGACAATTGTTCCAATGATGTCCCCACCTATGACTTCTTCCCTAAGGACCATTGTCTCACACTTGTGCCAGTTGAGTTTCGCTCCAGAACATCTCTCATACCACTCAACTGTCTCCTTGAGTATTGCCACATCTACCACTGAGCCCAACCCAACCACCATATCATCTGCAAAAGCCCCCACCTTCCAATTGATGCCCAAGATATTCAGTCTATCAACTCTACACCAGATCTGATCCAATAAAGACTCCAGGGCAAAGGTATAAAGGATAGGCAACAGCGAATCTCCCTGAGGCACCCCCCTCCCCAAGGGGAAAGGAGCCCCCCTGTGTCCATTCACCAGAATCGCAGCCCTACTCCCTTCCAGTAATCCAATGAGTGACTGACATATGCCCACTGGTACCCCAATGTGCTCCAGTACCTTCTCCAACCATACTCTCCGGACCCTATCATAGGCCTTCTCCTGGTCCAGGAAGACTAAGTGGCCATCCACCCCTGCAGCCCTAGCATCTTCAATGACACCATGAATCCATGCCATGCCATCCTGGATCAGTCGGCCCCCCACAAAGCCTCACTGCTTCTCTTCTAGCACCTATTGGGCCACACCCTATAGCCTCGCCACCAGGATTTTGGTGACCAGCTTGTGGTCCATATCCAGCAGCATAATTGGCCTCCAGTTCTTCCAGTCCTCCTTATGCCCTTTGTCCTTGTATAGCAGGGACACCAGCCCCAACTGCTGTCCTCCAATCTACTCCCCAGTACTGATGACTGCATCACACATCAGCGACATCTCCTCCAGAGCCTCCTCTACAGATGCCATATGTTTCCAAAAGTCCCAAGGCAACCATCCTCCCCAGGTGCCATTCCCAGAGTTGTTGATACCAGAACTCAAAGGATCTCCTCTCCCAAAACCGGTTGGCCAAGATCCCCCAACCCTGCTGCAGAAAATGGGTGCCACTCTTCCAGATGCTGCTCAATGTCCTGCGCCACCTCCCCTCCCTCCTCTTCACTCCAGAGGTTACTCCAGCAGGCACTCAGCTGACCAAGGATCCCCTGCACACCTAATACTATCTCTCCCACACCATTAAGGACTCCTTCCCACCAGTGTCTTGCTCCCCTAGCATGAAGGAGATGGGACAAAAACCTTGTGGGCCTTTCGCCTTCTTCCAATCCCTGCCACCATAGCCTTGCTGCCATAGCCTGAGCCTGCACTACTTCCTCCTTCCTTAATAAATCCTGCAGCTCCATCACTTCCAGCTTAGCCCACTTCACCTTCCAGTCCAATACCTCCTCCTCCTCCAGTAGCCCAGCCTAATTCAGAAGTAGCCTTTCTAGTCTCCTAGATGCCCATCAGACTTATCTCCTCTGCTGAGCACCTCGCTTCTTCCTCACTTCCCCCCAGTACCTCTGAGCTTCGGATTTCAGTCTACGCCACCTATCTCCAATTCTCATCCTGGCTCTCCTCCAACTATTAACCTTAGATCGTACCTCCACTACCCACACATTCCACAGGTCCATCTCATCCAGCAGTGAAGAGTTCAGATGCCAATGTCCTGGCCCCTCTCTGCTCCCTCCAAACCTCCCGCCTCCCCGAATACCCCAGTGATCTGACCAAGGGCACCACTCAACCTCCATTGTCTCCCAAACTGTATTACCCCAATACTCAGCAGTCAGAATCCAATCAATCCTAATACCAAGTCCTCCTACCCAGTGAGTATAAAGATGTTGATCCCTATCCTGAAGTCGCATGGTGTCCACCAGTGAGCTGAGTCTCTCTACCTCTTCCCAGTCCTCCAATCCCCCACTCTTTCCTGCCATACCCCATCCCCCATCAGTTCTGTCCAGCCTACTATCCCATACCATATTAAAATCACCCCCCAGACAATCCACCCCAGCCTCAACCAAGAGCCCAGAATTCCACAGATCTCCAATCTATGCCACTCAGGTCCCCCTCTCAGCTGGGCAATAATAAGATCCCACCACAATTGAGTTCCATCCAGGCCTCTGCCATGTCCCCCACACTAATCTACTACCCCAATGTCCAGTGTCTGCAATGTCCTCTTTCCCCTTCCTAACCAGGATTCCCACTTTACCCTACCAAACTGCCACCCCACCCCACTCTCTTGTCTATTCCAGGCCATCTTTCTCCCTCTCACATCGTACATCTTGAAGTAAGAAGAGATCTGCCTCCAGTTTCTTCAGCCATCCAAAAATCATATGTCACCTCCCAGTCCCCCTAAGCCCATTGACGTTCAAAGAAAAAATGTTGGTTGTACTATTCATAGCGAAGTATTTGAGAGTGTTAATATCTCTACATCTACAATTCATGCTCACTTCCTCTCCAGCCAGATCCAGGTTTCATTCTGCTACAATCTCATCTTCCACATTATGTTGTTCATCCAGAGCTGCCAACAATTCCACACAGTCCTCACCATCCACTATCTCCATTGACGTCTGGTGCTCCTCACACACTACCTGCCACTTTGCCTGTTCCTTCCATGGCCCCCACAGATAGGCTGCCCTTTCATTGGCAATACTCAAGAGTGTCGCCTCCCTTGCCTCAGTAACCTCATACTCCTCTGCCTCCAGAAGAGCTGCCATCATCTCATCTCTCAACTTCCTCACAACCTCCTCCCCTCATAGCACTCGCCCCCAGAAGTCCTCCCTGATCACCCAGAAATTGATCTCTCTCAGTTTCTCAGCTGCCACATTTTGCAGCACCCTCAACAGCCACTTCTCCCCCCCAACTACCTCTGCTGCCTGCACCAAATCTGCCTCTCCCTCCTTCCTCTCCTCAGTTTGCACAGACTCATCCCAACTATCCTCTGACATATCCTCCAACTCCCCCTCTCCCACCTCAGGAATACTATACTAGATCTGATTATTATCTGCCATTGCCATGTCTACTACCACCTCCTCCAGCCCCTGTCCCCCACTCTCATTTGTCTTCCCCCCTTGCTGCCCAGCCTCTGCCCAGATGCTAGCACTCACTCCAGCACCCTCCTCCATAGTCCCTGCCTTTTGACCCCCATCCAAACTGGCCAGCAAATCCTTCTGCAGCTGTCTCCCCTTTGCCTTCTCCCAGAGCACCTTGTCCATTCACACCTTCTTGCCCTTGATCACTCTACTACCATCCTAGTCTCATATGCCCTTTAAGCTCTTTGCCTCTTTTCCACCACCCCCGCTAGGTCCTCAAGTGCCTCCAGCAGGTCCTCCTCATCTTCCTCTGACCCCTTTACCCTCGATACCTTGCACTCCACTGGGCCCCACTTCAGCGCCACTGGCCAGTCCCTAGCCTTCCTGGTATTCTCTATCCCAAACAGCCTCAACCAGACATCCACATCTCCTGTTCTGAGCTCAGTCCCCTCCCATACCCTGAATCCAATATCGATCACCTCACTGTACTCCTTCACCCAGCTTCCTCACCTCCTCCTTCTTCACCGTTGGCATATCCACAATCATCAGATGAACCACTTGGAGATCCCAATGTATACACCTCGCCATTGGTACCAAAATACCTCCAACCACTACACCCTTCTCCACTGCCTCTAGTAGCAAACCTTCCTCTTCAAACCCCACCTTGACTGCCTCCAGCTTCTTCAAAAACTTAACCAAGGCCACACCCTTCACCTCGCTAGCCAGCAGCCCCAGTACCATCTTTGCTGTCACCACCAAGCCATGGAAGCACAGTGTGACAGTGAATTCCAATCGAGATTTTTTGAGTAACAGGGCCACCACAAGGCCCGTCACACCATCAGCCAGATCCCCAGGTCTCACGCCACTCCCCTGTCCAGGTCCCCCATCAGCCATCACATCTGGATTTTTTTCCAGATTGTCCATCACACTACTATCAGCAGTCACTGCCTCAGCCACTATACCTCTAGCCCCACTACGCTGACCCCCCAGTGGAGAGGCCTCCTTGCCACTCGTGGTAGCAGACACCTTCCCCAGCTCCAGCCAGCCATCTAGCCCAGTTGCCTGCTTTCCCATCCTGACCTTATCCATGAAGGTCATCCTCTCTCCTCCATACAGCCTTGCACCTCCTCTGCCACCACTCCTGGCCCTGCATCCCCTCATCGAAGCACTTGGCATGCCAATACCAGTACCTTGACCCCCCCCCACATATTGCCAGTCAAAGGCACTGGGGCCCCCCTGTCCAGTACGCTCACCAGAATACATGTTGCTCACCATTTTGATTGTACCAATACTTGAAGACATTGTTGAAAGTATTGTCTGAGTCTTGTGTCACCCAAATGGTACTGGTGAAAGATGTCCTCTTCTTATTCTTTATCTTCTTCTTATATGATTCCTCTATTAGTATTCCTAGATAGTCTTCCTATAGGTCTTTTCCTTCTCTCTGCTGAATAGACTGTTTTTCTGGTGATAACTTTGACTGGTTATAACTGAATAGCATACTGTTAGACCAGTAGAAGAGAAGAAGATAGAAGGGCTGAGTGTAGAAGAAATAAGACCTAGAGAAGAAGAATGATGCATAGAGTATCCACTAGTTCCTATATAATATTAGAGTAGTATTCTTTTGAAAGGGGTCTATTTTGGAGAAAGAGATTATAAAGGTAATATATATCATATAGGAGATCAATAGCAATAATAGTCCTAATGAGTGAGAGAGATATATATGGGGGTTAAAAGATAGATCCCATATAAATTTACCAGACCAAAGGAACCCAAAATATATAAATATAAAAGCTGTGACAAAAGTCAAATAATCTGCTATCAATAGGTCCAATAGAGGAAGAATCTATAATAAAATAGAGATGGTAATGAGAAGGTAGAGCTGGGAGAATAAGTCTTCAAGTCAGTATTTGATATCTCACAGAATACAGAGTAGCTGAAGTAAGCCCTCAAGGAGGTTAGAGATGTCTGTATCAATATAAAGAGAGTAGACTATTGATAGGTATAACTTGATAGATAAATAGCAGAGATATTAGAGAGTGAGAGAATATACTCACTGAATTAAATACTACTTAGAAATAGGCAAAATAGACTCATTATTATTGTGGAGATTGTTGAGAGTATAGAATTTATAGAACCTGTATTGTCTTATATTATATGACTATTATACAGAGTTTTCCAAACCAAACTATAAGAAGAAATCAGCAAGAGATAGAAGATATATATAGAGAGAGAGCCAGACATTGTTAGGATCTATTTGGTATGAGAGATAAGAGAGTGGAACTAAGGAAGGTCAAGATGAGCTAGTATATTAGCAATAACATTAAGATGTAAAAAAATATATAAGACCTGAAGTTAGAAAGAATATTAGGCATCAAGAAAGAAAAGATATCATAGAAGCTTAAGTAGTCTAAAGTTGTGAGATATGTCAGAGTTAATATAGAAAACCATAGCCTAGTTATTGATATATATAGATATAGTAAACTACTAGTAAGAGTTCCAGAACAATGACTACATATAGTTTTTGAGTTTTAGACTATAGTATAGAAAACTATATATTATTAAAAAAGACAGCAGAGCCTAGTATACTTTTAGTATTGGTCTAAAACAGATCATCAGTGACTTTTTCTATAGAATTGATAATAGCTATCTCATTCTAACTAGTGTAATGAGCAGTAGAATTATACTGTCAAAATTATAATTAGCCACATACTATATCTAGTATACTTGGTAATCAAGACTGCTTTATTGTACCAATCTGTATAATTAGCCAGAGATATCAGAAACAGTATGTTTACTTATATCAGTCTAGTACACTATACTGTTCAGGAATACTTTCCATAGATAGCAATCTATAATTAGTAATATAGCAATCAGGTAGTAACCACAACTATATAAAATACCCCAAAGATCAGAGTAAATAAACCTTAGTCTGAAAATCAAAGCAAAAGACAAGTCTGCCTACTATACTTCAAGAGATACATCTGCTAAAAGCCAATTGATCCTAGAAGAATTATAATACTTAGAAGAAATACTCACTCTAAAGCTACTACTAGAAGATTGTGAGCTTACTTTTCACTCTAGTTCACTTTCTAATATAAAGAATGAGTCTTTTTTTCAAGAGAAGTTTATTTTTGGTTTGCTTTCAGATAAGTCTGAAGAATCTGAGAAATCTGCCAAGTTCAAGTGAAGAACTTTGCTGCTATTTGAGAAATCTACTATTCTCAGAGAGCCTATTATAAGAAATCTTACCTCAAGCCAGTCTCTTGATACAACTTTTCAGTAAAGCTAGTCTATGATATAAGCTCATATAAATGGGGCCGGGCTTTGACATAACTTACCAAGAATCTGCTATCTGAGCTACTTAAGTTATTTAAGTTATCTACTATTATTCAAGAGACTAGTTGATTCAGAAGAATCTATATTAAATCAAGTTATCCACATCCATATAAGAAATATTACCAAGATCATTATGTAGAATTTGTATACTTTTGAAGATCATTGTGCTATATAGAGATTATCATACTATATAAGAGATTGTTATGTCAGAAATTGTATACTTTTGGAGAATATCCACACTATATACAAATCACTGCTATATCTAGAAAACTATTCCAATAAGAAAATTACAAAAATTACTTACAGATATTCAGCTTTAACTATTATACTTCTAAATACCAATAAGGAATCTTAGAATATTTTATTGCTTTTGACAAAGTAACTAGAGACTCAAGCCAAACTACAACAATTCCCAATCTTGTAATTTGCCTCTATTGAGTCAGTTATATTACATTTGGAGACTCAACTAAGAAGATTTCAAATTATCATGACTTTTCAGCTCACAAGAACCTATAGTCAAACTAGATACCTTTGATACAATACTAATTTCTGTCACTATAGAAGAACCAGTCATCACCAGTATTTGGACAGAAAGAGAAGTAATTACTTGAAGATTTATCAACTATCCAGTATTAGAAAAATCTCAACAGAAAGCCAGTATAGTACAGAATCTCCAACCAGTACTAACATACTTATTACTAGACCAATCAGATCAATTAGATTATACAGATAGTCCTACCAGAGTCTTTGATAAGCTTGTATAACAACTTGAAGACCTCATTGAATAAGTCTGATTTTCTGTAGAGGTTTCACCAATTTCACTCATTGAATCTTTACCACTAGATGTTACAAAATAAGAAGACCAGGGAGTAGCTTCTTCAAGAATACCTAGATCTATTCCACCTCACCCAAGATCTCCAACACTATTCTCAGAATATCCAAGTATCTCAAACTTCAGTAATAATTCAGAGAGTAAATCAAAATCAGAATCAGAATTAGAATCAGAATCAGTACCAGAATTAGAATCAAAACTAGAAGACAGTGATAATGAAATGGCTACCCCATTACCAACCTTTGCAGGATATCCAGAAGAAGACCTAAGAGAATTCCTTGATGGAATTGAAGGAATCACAGCTCTGAAGAACCTCTCTCCTGAAAGAAAGGTTACCATCTACAAGGCTTAACTCAGAGAACCAGCCAAAGGTATTTTCACCCAAGCAAAGAATGATCCAAACTCAGACCTTAGGGCAGCCATTATTGCAGCACCAACTTGGATAGCAGATATGAAGCTATGACCTATTGGCTCATTGAGAAATATGCAGGAAATAAGACCCACCATAAGGCTTAGAATCCATCATAGGAATAAAGATGAATCTTGGAGAATTTCCCAGAGCATTCTTCACAAGAATTTGGAAGAGAATGCATGCTGCCAGGTTCAATGCCACCAACTAAGACATTATAGATCCAATGACCTTCATGAATGGGATCCTGCTAAACATTGCTCAGCATGTCCACACCCTAGGCATCAGGAGGTCAGAAGAGCAAGTAGATGCAGCCCAAGGATTTTTTGATGTCAGACAAGGAACTACCTGGAGTGACGACTGATAATTATGTGAATGATCGCTTGAATTTTGTCGCAACGCCTTTGCTAGCGAATTCCGCAAGATGTCGCTGGAAGCCCTGTCCGGCGTGAAAAGAGACCGGCTGTT
Organism: Jimgerdemannia flammicorona; assembly: GCA_003990745.1. Lineage (NCBI taxonomy): Eukaryota > Fungi > Mucoromycota > Endogonomycetes > Endogonales > Endogonaceae > Jimgerdemannia > Jimgerdemannia flammicorona. The sequence continues at coordinate 1,765 of RBNI01006739.1, read as the reverse complement.
GATGATCGTGGGTCCTGGCTTAGGTTGCACGCGTGCTCCTTAATTTACGTAGCTCTTGCTGGTTCTTGTCTTTCCGCTTGGGCAACGAATTCCCGAACATCTCCTGCATTTCTCGTCCATTTTGCTAACCCACACTACGTAAGACCGGCGCGCAATCGTAGAGGATGGTGGAATGCACGGGTAGAAGTCGCGTAAACTATACCGTTTTCCGCGTGATTTTGACGCGTCAATCCTATAATACATACGTGCCTTACCTATTATTCTGCGTCTTCGACTAAGCCGCTCCCTATTTCCATCGGCAGTAGGGTCCAACGAACGCACGCACAAGCAGCGAGAGAAAACCTCTCCGCCGAACACTTTTTACTCGCTTCATGTACGGTTTTCACCCGTTTGGTCTGCTTGCTGCTCGCTTGTTTCACCCTTGGCAAGTGCACCGCCTGTATCTACGCATCGAGACTGAAAATCTGGGCGTTAGGTCGATCGACGATTGGCCGCTTGGTAATAATTAGCCGCTGGACGACGATTTGGGGAGACAAAAGGCAACCATTTACGACTGGATTTATTGGATTTATCGCAAATTAATTACATGAAATTAATGAATACATAATTACTTTGGCAAACAATTTAATTCTAAAACTGTTAATACTAATGTACAAGGAAAGAAGCAAGATAATTATGTGCAAGAAAAGTAACAATATAAAACATAACAATAAAAAATAAAAAAGATTACAAGAAAGCAAGGGATAATGTTTTCGATCCATCTGATTCCGCTTCAATTCTCTTCACTCCATGTTCATGTCATCTACGTAATCAGCATCCACTTTACCCTCGTTCACATTTACCTCCATTTCCTCCTCCGCCGTATCCTCATCATCCGTTTCCTCTACCTCGTAATCAATTTCCATTTCGTCCTCCTCCGCATCCTCGTCATCCTCGTCATCTGTTTCCTCCTCCTTCAATCTCCCCTCTTCATCGTCCATATCGTCATCGCCACTGTCTAATCCCCGTCCCCCCTCCATTCCCACGTCCAGCCGGTCATCCGCCCTCTCTTTTCCCTTCTTCTCCCTTATTCTCGGTATTGGTGCAGGTACCGATTAGCAAACGGCGAAGGTCGAGCCTTGGGACGTATTCCGATACTTTGCGCTTTTGAGTAGAACTAGCGAAGTGAATTACGGGTTAGAGAATTAAATACTTCTTTTACATTATACTCTCTGTCACTTGTAGCGCTCTGAACAGGACAGTATATCCCAAGTTCCATTCGAGCCGGGAAGAAACATACCATGTCCGCAGATCTCTGGGTGTTCGGGACCCCGACCAGGTACAACCTCCTGTTGTCACTGGCTTCATTGGTCTTCACTGTGTTGGGGAAAATGTTTGAAAAAAAAAAATTAATTAATTAAACACCCTTGTGTACGTGAATTATAAATAATGAGCCTACATACCCTGTACCATCGGGATGATTGGGTAGAAGCGCGCCACTTCTTCCGGTAACGAAGGTCGCGCGGATCTCAGGAGGAGAGGGGCCCTCTTGCAAAAAATCGGGTCGGATAAATAGGCTTGGTAGGGCCAAGGTCAGCCGCGACGGGGTTGGCAAGGACGGGTCAACCGTGGCGTGAGCAGCCGGGGGTCAGCGGCGACAGGTTCGGCGATAGCAGGTTTGGCGGTGAGAGGGCTGATGGTGCCAGCGGCATTCAGGTGGGGTTTGAATTGTAACAGGTAAGATTTGGAGCCTGACGATCGAAAACCAAAGTGGAGTACTATAAAA
>RBNI01006738.1:0-11020 GCA_003990745.1 Jimgerdemannia flammicorona | reverse complement strand
GGTCTTCTAAGGATGGGTGCCTGGGTCAGCCTGACCTTGAGTTCATCAAATGCTTTTTGTTGCCTGCCAGTCCATTGGAACTTGATATCCTTCTTGTTGAGTTTGTAAATTGGGCCTGCAATGTTGGAAAATCCTCTAATAAATCTGCGATAGTAGGAGGTGAGTCCCATGAAGGCTTGGGCTTTAGTGACTGTAGTGGGTCTTGGATATGCTACTACTGCCTGTATCTTGAGGGGGTCCATGTATGTTCCATCTCGATTAATGACATGTCCGAGGTAGGAGATCTCGATTTCCACAAACTTACATTTCTTCGGTTTGATGTAAAGACCATGCTTCCTCAACCTTTCTATCATCTACTGGATGTACTGCAGGTATTCTTTGGCTGTCTTTCTGTAGATGATTACATCATCTACATAGACCATCATCCATCTTCCCATATCATAGTAGAAGATTTTGTTCATCATTCGCTAGAAGCTTGCTGGTGCATTGCATATTCCAAATAGCATTCGCAGGTAGACATAGGTTCCATCTGGTGTGATGAAAGCTGATTTCTCACTTGCTGCTTCTGTGAGACTGATTTGGTAAAATCCTGAGTATAAGTTCAAGGTGCTGTAGTATTGTGCCTCATCTCCCAGAGTTACAAGAATGTCGCTGATGAGAGGTAGTGATTGGCGATCCTTCTTGGTAACCAAGTTGAGCTTTCTGTAATTGGTACAGAGTCTTGGTGTGAATTCTCCTGGCTTGCTTCCTTTCTTCAGGGCTAGTATGACTGGTGAAGCCCAGGGACTACTGGCTTCTTTGATGATACTGGCTTCTTCCATCTGCTTGATTTCTTCTCTGAGCCATTCATGGTAGGCTGGCAGGATGGGTCTTGCCTTCTGATAGATTGGTTCAGTATCTCCTGTATCTACATTATGATAGTAATATAGGGTCTTTCCTTTGATATCTTTGAAATCTGTAGCAAGAATATCCTCAAATTCATAGAGTATCTTCTTGAGTTCTTTCTTGAGTGGAAACTCATTCCCAATAGTATAGCTGTGCTTGGTTGTGGTCTCCTCCTTTTTGTGATTTAATTTGGTGATTTTGGTACTAGCAAATACTCCTCTTCCTGTAGATCCGAATCCCTTCCTTCCTCTCTCTGTTTCCTGCAACTTCTTGACTTTCATGATCTTTGGTTGTAGTACTGGGAAGATCAGCATCTGTGCCAATCAGTCCTTCTTCTTGATTGGGAATGGGATTGTAGGATTATGGTTCCTTGCAATGAGCAATATTTCTCCAATATAGTCTGAATCGATAACTCCTTCTTCAATGGTGATTTCGCTTTTTGCCAGACTGCTTCTTGTTTTGAGAATTCCAATGTGGTCCTTTGGGATGGTCATCTCCAGTCCAGTTGTGAGTAGGGTGGTTGTCTGGGGCTCCAGTACAGTTTCCTCCACTGTGGCGATATCCATTCCGGCTGCATTTTTCAACTTGTATTCTGGTAGAACTGCATCAGGATGGATTTTCTGAATCTTGACCTTGATCTCTTCCTCATCATCACTGTCTTCTAGGAGGGCTGGTGGTTCGTCATCTTCCTCCTCTTCCTTTTTTCTTCTGGCCTGTTCTTTGAGAACTTTTTGTTTTCTTTCATAGTGGATCTTCTTGATTCTACCAGTGCATTGGTAGCAATCATTGACATGCTCCATACAGTACATCTTGATTCCATGGGGGCAGACTCCTTGTGGTGCATATCCTTCTGCAATCTTCTTGCACCATTCCTCCTCACTCATCCATTCGACTTTCTTCTTCTTTTTCTGCATAGTTACCATGTAGGCTTCCTCTTGCTCACCTTCTTCTTCCTCTATTTTGGGGAGCACTCCTTTGTTAACATTGATAGAGATTCACATCTTTTGTCCTCGTTAAACAATCTGCATCTTCTGTACATTCAGATTGATTATTGCTCTGGCTTTGTGAAGCCACTGGTTGCTAATGAGGATGTCATAGTTGGTTGCATTGATTACAATCACATTAACTGGGATAGTTGCTCCTCCAAACTTGATGGGAACATCTCGGATCTTTCCCAGAGGGGTGGCTCTTGTGCCATCTACTGTAATGAATACTAGCTTGGTTGCTTCTTCGATCTCCCATCCTAAGTGATCTACTGCCTTCTTACTAAGGAGACATCCTCCTGCTCCTGTGTCTATGATGGCTTCAAAGATTCTATCTTCGATTTGGCAGGTTGCATAGGCAGAAGTCTTGCAGTTGTCTTCACTTTCTTTTCTAGAGTCTTCTTGAACATTGTTGGCCTCTGTTATCTTTCAACCTTGCTCCTTAGTGGTCTCTGCAAGTCCAAATCTCATTTGCTGCCTGAATGTGGGGATTTCTACCAGCTGGCTGAAAGTTGCATTGACTTTTATTGGCTAAGATCCTTGAAGATATCATACTTGAAAGTCTTGGTCTTGTGAAGCTTCTTCTCCTTTTCTCCTTCACTTGCTGGAGTGGTTCCTCAGATGATATCTTGGACTGCTTGCTCAAGCTCTATGTCTTGATCCATTTCTTCAGCTTGGCTTTCTGTGGTTGTTTCCATCTGCTTTTCCACTGGGTTCTTCTTGGGTCTTCCTGGTGGTCTCTTATAGGGTTCCTTGTGAACATCCTTCTTAGTGGTCTGAGCAGAATAGGCCTCCCATTTCTTGTCTGAATCTCCAATCTCCTCAAAGGTGATAATGTTGGCTTGCTCCTTATTTCTAGTAGTAGTATTGCTTGGCTGGGCCTTGCACTTGGTTTTACTCATACATTTATATGAATAGTGGCCTTCTTCTCCACAGCTGTAGCAGGTATCTTTCTTCTTATCTGAGGTGGTGGCAAATTTCTGAATTGGGTAGCGATCTCTTCCTCTGATTTCCTTTACCACATCTCCTAGGTGAGCAGTTATTTCGGCAAACTGCTTAGCAAGTTTCTTCATAGGATCACTATTTCTCTATTGTTCTATAGCTCTTGGTTGTGGTGTCTTTTAATTGATCATAGTGGTAGGGATTACACTGGTTGTCTTGGGTACTTCGATTCTAACTCCAGTCACTCTTTCTATTATGTGGTCTTGTGGATATCTGACTATCCAATATCGCTGAGCATAGGTGACCTTTTGTGCCAGATCCAGGACTACTAGTGATGAGCGGATGACCAAGGCTATCTCTGGGTGAACTCCTTTCATAAAGATTGCTTCAGCTACTTGGTCTCGGATGGCATCAGCATAATCTGTGAGGATTATCTGATATCGGATTCTTATGAAGAATGTGTTTGGATCCTTACTCATTTCTTGACATATTGTATTGAGCTGGTCCTTCAGAGCTTGCTTGATCTCATCTGTGTAATAGGTATTCTGGAGCCAGGTCTTCTGTGCATTCAGTATAGCATCGGCATCATTTCCTGCATAGGTTGCAGCTGTGAATGCTACTCTTGCAGATCCTCGTAGGCTGTAGGGCATGAGGGCTACTTGCTGTACTGCAGTTAAGATCCTAATAGCAGCATACTGCTCGAAATCATCTATGAAGGTAATGATTGATTCATCCGAAGTATATCCAGAGAATACAGGTGGTCTCATGTCCATTTTGTCTGATTGTGTTGTGTGAGTTCTTGTGGTAGCGGTTGTTTGTTGTTCAGCTTGAAAGTGAGGGATTTGTCTTGAATTACCAGCCAATGGGCACCAAGTTGTAATGTAGTGGACACTTAACCTTATAAGTACATCAGATTTCTGTATCTTGAATTCTTGATCTTCTTTGACTCTGCAGAGTCCTCGGTATATAGGGGTGGGTGAGTTCAAAGTGTATCTGTCTGCAGGCTTACTAGTTCCTTTGCTTTCTCTTTGCTTTGAACTATTTTGATCTGAGGTTTATTCACTCTAAGATACTGGGTTATTTATATAAGTTTGCTAACTATGAGATGGCTACTAAGTTGTATGGCTAAGTTATGAGTCATTTAGCAAGTGTTGAGACTTTTCGATATTGTCTAAATACTATACTATATCGGGTCATTGATTTCGCAAGTGTCGAAATATTTTGACATTGTCTAAATCAGAGACTTGGCTAACTATAAGGCTATACTATACTGGGAATTAGATTCAGGTACCACAATCAAATGTCTAATTCCTCTGATTCATATTACTAATTTGGATTAACCATCACACTATCTTGAACTAAATAATGATCTCTTCTACTCTTCTCTACTTTACTAGCTCTTTATCATCAAAGTCAGAGGACAATTGATATAGATACTTATAGTACTCATAATCTGGCTTGTAATACTTAGTACAAATGTGATAAAAATAATATAATTGATAAAAATAACTAAAAATCTCCAATGTAATATCTTTTTTATTGATATAATTGAAGCTTTTTTAAATTTTCAATATAAAATAATATAGTTGTTATAAAGTTATAAAGAGAGTTGAAAGTAAATTTTGAGTTAAAGTTAATTATAGCAAAGTACTAATATTAAAAAAACTATTACTAAAGAGATTAATTATGATTTATATAATTATAAAATAATTTAAAGTAGACTCAATTTGAGTACTTTCTTGCTATTGCTGTCTGAGGTACTAGCAAAAGATATATAGAGTAGTATTCAGAGAAAGATCTTCTCATAATGAGAATTTTTAATAATAAAGATTAAAGAAATGATCTTATAGTAGTGAAAATTCTTAATAGTAGAGATTGATGAAATGATCTTTTTATAGTAATAAAAATTCTTAATAGTAGAATTCTTGATAGTAAAGATTGACAGTATTAGCTTCTTTAATAAAACAATTAATTTTTTATAGTGATAGAGATTCTTATTAGTAGAGACTCTACTGGAATTAATAAAGACTATTTTTATATATCGGTAATTAATGATCTTCTAAACCAGATATTTGTATAAATATAGAGGAGAATATATATAAAATATATATAAAATATATAGAAAAGAGTATAAAATATATATAAAATATATAAAAGAGAGTATAAAATATGTTAAAATATGTAAAAATATATAGAGAAGAGTGAGAAGAAGAATAATATATAGAAATATATAGAAAAGAGTATAAAGAAGAATAGTATTTGTAGATACTATTATATAGCTAATTGGCACCTTCTATATTATAATTCTATATATGACTAAACCTATATAATTAAACTCATATAGAAATTGATTGTCAGAATTAGACTAGACTGTTTATACTATATATATTAATTATTAGGCTAAGAATTTTTATTCTTATTTCATTTTAGTGAAGAAAATATATATACATAAATATATATTATATGTATTTAAAAAATATATAATAGTAATATTTTTTTATTCTTATATTAGTTAAAAGATACATATATTAGTAAATATGATTATGATTTTTAGAGAATTTTTAGTGTAAGAAGTAATTTTTAGAAGAATTTATTAAAGCATAAATTTTTTTTTTTAGTAGAACTTCTCCTACATCTTTAAGAATTATAATCAAAATAAAATAAATAACTTATTTCTAAATTAGGAAATATTTAATAGTTTGTAAGCTAATATATCTTATTATTATTATTATTATTTAATAATTAAAAATAAATATATTTATAATTAATAAATTATAAATTATTTAATTTTTTTGTATATAAATTTACCTATAGATTATATAAAATATTTTTTAAATTATAAAGTTTAAATATATAACTATAATTTATTTAGTAATTTTATCATATAAAATATAATATTTTAAAATTTTAAAATGTTAAAAAATTTAACTTTGAGTATCTTATTATTCCTAGAATAATACTGAGAATAAGAATAACTAGTTACAGACTTTATAAAAGACAAGATAACTGATTCTAGCTTTAATGATTTAGATAGTTTAGAGCAGTATCTAGATAATATGGACTTATGCTATTCATATTTCTGAGCTATATCTCAAAACTATTTTAAAAAGCTTTTAGTACTCTTGCTGAGCATTATAGAACTTTGTGATAGTATCAAATAAGGCCACTATATCCTATCTATATATCTTCTCAGTAACTCCTAATAATTATATCTGCTTAATAAGATATTCATATATGCATCTGATCAAAGAAGTTAGCTACCTGGACAGGAGTCTTATAGTCTTGATATCTCTGATCTCAGTCAATCAGATATAGTGAGTCATAATGTGAATTATATATAATATATAGGTTATGAACTTTATATAGTCTTTGAGTATTGGTTTTTATTTTATAGACTCAGAGTTCTACAGATTTTTATTAGAAGGAAATCTAGACTATATAGGCCAAAACCCTCTCCTACTACCTACTGAATACCACCTCATTAAACCTAGACTAGTTATTATCCAGCAGCTCAACTATACTAGGTGCAACAGGGCCTATAGTGGCCTATACCTCATTCTGTACACCATGTTCTTTCTACTATTAGCTATATATCAACAACTAAAAGTATATATCCAAGCTAAATAGAATAGTCTCTGCCACTCCAAGTGGAAATGATATGTAAAGAAAAAATCCTTCTCAAAATACAGAATAGTAGATAGAGCCTAGTTCTCCCAAGTGAGGTAAGTAGAGGACTTATATGTGAGATGAGAGGAGATCTCCAATACTTCACTACTCAAGTCTGTAGGTCTCAATCATATTACTATATCAGCTCTCAGTTCTAGTTAAGTATAGTCAAGATACCTGACATAAGTAGCCTCAGGCCTCCCAGCTCCCCTCAATGACTAGAGTCCAATCTTATGAATTACCAAAAGAAACCAAAAGTGATATCTACCACCTAACTACCCTGCACTAATCAAAAGGCTCCACTGAAGCAGTACCTGTCCTAGCCCCAATGACTACTTCTAGTCTGATACCCTACTGGTCCACCATTATCATCCTTCCTCCTATCTATGATGGCCATCTCTCTTCCTATCCCAACAACACCCAAGAAACAATCACCTACATCAGAACTATGCTTGCTGGAAAGCTCATCAAAACCAAAGGGCCCTACCATAGGTACTAAGGACCTATAGGTAACCTACACTGGGCACTTGATGCCCAAGGTCAGCTGACTCTCTATGTAACCCATGACACACCAAGATGACACCTTATTGACAATAGCAAAAGGAAGAAGGTGCCACACCAAACAAGTATACCCCAGATGCAGCTGAAGGCACCAGAAACCATGAAAAAGTAGAGAAGACACTGATCTGACACTGATAAAGGGGCAACTCATCACCATTGCCTCCCCCCCACTGCTCTGCAACAGGTATAACAAACTAACCCGAGGTAGAGGGGGTATTAGTTGTGGAAAGTGGACTTGGAAGGTTGCCTACCAAACCCTTGTGACCAGTAAGGTAGCAGAGAAAGGAACCCGGGCGTCGGTTCCGTCCCCTCGGCGGGCACCTCCTGCTCCATGACGGTAAGAAGGGCATGACACCAAAGCGCCTGTTCGGGCGGGTCCATGCGACGACGCGCCGTGGCCACGACCAAGCGGTGCGCGATGAGGTAAAGGACGCCAGAATCAGCCGCGTTGACCTTCTTATCAACCCCGCGGAAAAAATTGAACTGAAACAAGGTGTGGAGCGCCTCCCCCAACTCGGTCTCATTCGGCTGTACATAGGGCTCATTGACCAAGAACGAGTGCCGGCGAAAGAGCCCGATAGGGATGGAGGAACGAGCAGCCGCACAGGAGGCGGAGGGCCAAAGGGTTGAGACGGCGGATGCGCTTTAGGGACATGTCGCAAACCCTTGTCGTCAATTCATGTGAGGTGGTGTTGGAATCGTCGTACTTGAGCCATAGGGGTTTGCCTCTAAACTCGTCCAGAAATTCCTTTGCCGTCATCCCGTGGGCCCTGATGAGGGCGCCGGCTAGGCGGTAGGCGGTTCAGTTCTTCGATGACGTTGCGTACCTCAAAGTCGGCCGCTTTGGCGAAGACCAGGAGATGCAATGCTTCGTCCGTACTCATTCTCATCTCCGGGTCATCCAGGTCGATGACGACGGAAGATTCGTCGTTGGGGTCAACGGGTTCGCGAGTAGTGACGAGAATGTGGCCGCCGTTCAGTTGTGCGGGGAAGAGCCTTGACACATCGAAGTTTTCGTCCTCGCCCAAATTGTCAAGCACGATGAACCACCTTTTCTGCCTTTGACACGGCGACAATGGTCACGTCGGGATCGCCAGTCAGCGGCACCTTGAGCTCGAGCGCTATCGATAATCCGGTGAAACTTTCCCAAACCGCCGTCATGCTGGTCGCCTCTACCCAGAGCATGCAGGAATACTCGCCCTCGGCCTGATAAAAGTACTCGGAGGCTATGGAAGGTCTTGCCCGAGCCGACGGGTCCGCGGAGGGTGACCAGCTTGCAACCTATTTCGTCGTCGGTGTTCTCAAATGCGTCACGCAGCTTTTGGAAGATTTGGTCACGTCCCACAAACATCATGTCTCTTGAGTAGCGAGGAAAGAAGGAGCTCAAATAACATGACGCTTGGTTGGACTGACGGTCGTCGGGGGGATTGTTTGCCGAGCCTGTGGAGAGAGAAATGCGCACCATCAATGGCTTTGTGGCAGTAAGCAGGCCTTGAAAGTTTCACCCTTCGCCCGTGCTTATCAATGTTCGGGTCGTCGCTGACCCTCCTACTATCAGCATGCTCTCCTTCGCTATTGTCGAAATATTCAGTTTGCGCCATTACGTTGGTTATTTTTCCCCAAGAATTGCACTAGGGAGCATGGCCTTTGGTTTTCCCGCCTTTTATCATGAGCCCAACAAAAACTGATTGGGTGAAATGGAAACAAAGAATCCTTCTCTCCAACAAGCTCCCTGCAAATCACCAATGCTCTTCGTGTTTCGTTAGGCAATCCCCTGGCCGATTCGGCTACATGGCCCATCCACAACGCAACGCTCAAGCTGACCGATCGACACCGCATGTCACTCATAATGGCTATCCAGTTCGAGCTTCCAGCTATACAGGCTTGCTGCAATCAACTGGCCAGACTTACATTGGTCGGCATTCCTCCATAACTTCGGCATTTCTCTGCCGCGAACTAATTGTAAAATTATTAATCTTCGTTGGATTGCATCAACGGCCTCCACCAAGCGCTCGCGATAAATAGAAGCCAATCAAGAAAACCATGACTATAAAAAATAAAGACCACAACACAAAATTATCTAAAATAACTCTCCTAGTTACAGAAACAGAAATGGAAACGGCGGTCCACCAAGGTCATCGCGAAAAGTCCACCGGATTTATCATTAAACTGCCCGCGGAAGCAGCTCATCCACCACCAACTCCTTCAGTCACGTCACTTTCATAAACACCGTGTTTGCCCAACACTCCTCAGAAACCCAATACCCACTGTATTCTGCACATCAACCACACGATGTTTATTATTTCACGGCCCAACTCCCATGAAATCCGAAACCCAGGCGTACACGTATGAAGGTATGTATGCAAACTAATTCCGAAATTGCAAGTTTGAGAGAGGTGAACTAAAGAGAAGAAAAAGCAGTCAATGTAGTAAACGGCCTTTGCTGGTTGGTTTGAAGACACAATTGTGAAAGGAGAGTTTATACGGGCAAGCGAGTCCGTGAGAGATTATATCGATGTGTGTGTGAAAAGTTAGGAAGAGAACATCTGCAATTTGATATTTGGCAAATCGCATTTTTTTTAAAAAATAATAATAATATAAAAAAAAAAAAAAAAAAAAAAAAAAAAAAAAAAAAAGATGAAGGGTTTGAGGGATCTGAATCACGCGAAAGCATTGAGAACAAACTTTTTCTTGACACACGGGGTGGTGCGGATATATTATCCGTCTACGCTGTGGCCATACCAAATATACAGATCCCTCCAAGCCAAAGTGCAAAGGGAGATGAAACGAAAAGGGCAAACAAGATGAACCAAAAGCAAAAACAAAAAATGACTGCACTAGCCTTATATACACAGCGAGAAAAAGAAAAAAGAAAAAGGGAAAATCATCGGCTCAATAGCAGCATTGTGCTCGCCTACACTCTTCAAACCGAAGAGGCCCCATCCCACCAAAAGAACGATGCTAGCCTGTCCAAACTTGACACTTGCGTTTCAGGCTCGTGCACAATACCGGCGGTGGTGGAAGGAGCGGACGACAGAGCAGCCATAATCATGGCGTCGTAGAGCCACTCCATGTACGCGGCGGAAGCGGTCCTGTCCTCCGGTTCCGACACCGACGATTGGAGATTCTCGAGTGGGAGGGCATCTTCGGCACGCGCGGGGGCAGCGTTCTCGAAGCGGACGTCGACCGGCTTGGACGAAAAGGTAAGCTCATCGGGTTTCAGTGGCATATCCCATTCGCTCTCGACAGCGAGCGTGGGAACCGGGGCAGCGGAGGCAGCGGGGTAGAGCCACCGGACAGCGTCTTCGACAGGCATGGCGGTAATCGAGTCAGCAAAGCAGGCGGCCATCTGCTGCATGAGACAGGTGACGAAGGCGGTGGCGAGAGCAGCCTCACGTGGGTGGTCGATGGCGAGGGTGAGATCCGCGAGGGTGGAATCCGTGTCGGCGCAGGTGACAGACTTGGACCTTGTAGAGTGGGTTTGCGCACCGGCCTTGGAGCTCGCGGTGGCGTCCTGCGCCAGGATGCGGTCAAAGTTCCACTCAGGCATGATGGCGTTCGACACAAGAATGCGCGCATGGTCGGGACGATAGGTGTCCGTCGCACGGGTACCGGAGATGCTAATGTCTTTGTTAAGATTGGGTTTCGTGATTACAGGTGAGTTCACTCGCGCCTGCTTAACGACCAGGGTGTTGTCGGCCGAGACCGAGGGCGGGGAAGTTTGTGCGGGGGGTTGCTGGCGAAGCAATTCAACTTCTTCGCGCAATTTTTGGTTCTCTTCTTCCATCTTCAACATTTGCTCGCGGAGCTGTTTCGCTTCGTCTTGGTGTTGTTGGACTTGTGCCTCAAGCGTCGAGATGTACTCTGCATAAACGAGAAAATAATTAGAAACAAGGCGTTTAATTATTATTATTATTATTATTATTTTATTTTTGTTATTTTTTATTTTTAAAAATAAAATAAATAAATAATTATAAAAAAAA
>RBNI01006737.1:0-11021 GCA_003990745.1 Jimgerdemannia flammicorona | reverse complement strand
ATAGTGTTATGAACGCCTTGCTGAACCATGTCTCGAGCAACCTCACGAGTATCGCAAGCAGAGAGAAACGCGAGGCGCAAGTTTTCAGAGGCACCAACGAGGCGTAGTGCCTTAACAATATCGACTTCGCCATGATCGGCATGTTCAAAAACGAGCCCCCTCGAGTTGTCATCAGATTTTGTACAGTGTCCCATAAAGTGAAGAACCGTGGCCATCGTCTCGTGCTTCTCCACGAGCATTGATTCCATCTTGTTGATCGTAGCCGGAAGCACACGTTCCAGAGTGATCCTTTTCGAGTTCCTGTAACATTGGTCAATAAAGTTCTGGAATTGGTCGTTCAGATGCAGTTCAGGCAGGTTCTTTTCTCTAGAATCAGTAGGGTCGGGCGCAATGATGACAATGCGCAATGGAAGTTGCGGCAGCTGGCGCGCTTCCCTGTTGAGGGCACGAGTGAAAATGACTTTGCGAACCAAGTATTCCTTTCCAGTCCAGGCATATTCCCAAGGGAGGTCATCGAGTTCTCGGTAGCCGTTGAGCTCCAGAAGGACACGACCAAGTGGGCGAGGTGGCAATATCTCCCGCAGCAGATGCCGGGCAAGACTGGACTCATCTTCCGAGAAGAGGGCCCTGAATAACAATTTGCCATAGTTTCTGAGCTGACGTGATTGAGGTTGCTCATCAAAGACCTCTGCAGCGATTGCTTTTCGCTTTTGGCACTCTTCAAGGTTGAAGCAATGGCTGTCAAAAAGGTGTGCCTGCGCTCTGTCAGATATAGAAACCTTGACGCGGATTATTATTTCACCGGGATTTCCGTTGTGAGGATCTTTCGATAAATGTATACGCATGTTTAGATACAAGGTAGGAATAATTTGTCGTCTAGTGACCAATTTGACAATGTAATTAAAAGCCGATCACGTGTTTACAATTGTCATGCTTATTAAATAAGAAAATTAATTTCTAAGTATTCTAAGTAAATATATCTATAAATTTTTTTAAATCATTTTAGTTAAATATGTATTAGCAGAAACATAAAATTAAATTAAATATATATTAATAAATTTAGAGTTATAAAAAAAAAAAGAAATGAAAAATAATATAATTAAAATTAATTTATGTTATATAAATTATTATTATAAATTTAATAAATTTAAATGAAAAAATATATTTATAATTTATAAATTGTAAATTTATATTAAGATTAATAATCAATAATTGCACAAAATAAAATTAATTTGTTTTTTTTTTAAAAAAAAAAATAAAAAACTATAAAACAATTAAATATATAAATTAACTTATAACTTTAAAAATTATATATAACTTAGAAATAATTTTTTAATAACTCTTTTTTACTTAAACTATTTAGAAAAAACTAGATTACAGATATATTCTTTATAAAAAGTAATATATTCAATAGTTAGAATTAGAGTTAGCCTTTAAGTAATAGGAAAAAGCAGTTATAAATATCTCAAGATAGATATGACTCTGTCACTCATTAGAATAAAAATAATATAAAAAGTAAAAAGAGACCAGCAAAGTCAATAACTAATAAAGAAGAAACTAAATAAAGAATAACGAGATAACTATCTTAGAGAGACTGAATAAACCATTTTATTATAGCTATAAAGAAAATAAAAAGTTTAGAAGCAAAAATAAATAAAATATATATATTTAATACTAACTATTAATAATATATCATTAACTTAATACTAATAACTAATATAAAATAAATAATTAATATACTAATTATAATAAGAAAATTAATCAAAATATGTAAGAGAAAAGAAAATAATAAAGTGATATATATATAATTACTAAATTATTTAAGTATTTTCATAATTTTGACTAAATAGAATCTAACTATAAAATAGTTTTCAGAATTGCATATCTCTTTATCTATAATTATAATATCTTTATATTTAGCTAATGATCTTAGAGATCTTAGATATATAAATCTCTAAAATTATTTATTTAACCTCTAATTTCTCAACTCACCTATGCTTAAATGCTTAAATATATTTAAATTAGTACTCTCAATGAATTGAATCAAAAGTCCAATTTAATTCAATTTAAATTAAATTGAAGACTAATTTGATTTGAGATCTAATTTGAACTATATTTTTCAAAATATAATATCTTGATAAAATATATATCTAAATTTAATAATCTTTAGCTTATTAAATTTCTCTTATATAGAAAAATCTAATAAGCTAGATATTAATATATTTGGATATATATTTATCAAGTTAGTATATTTTGAAAAATAGAATTTAAATCAAACCCTTAATTTAATTTGAATTCAATTTAATTTAAACTAAATTCAAATTATATAATTCCCAATTAAATTTAATTTAAATGATCCTCAATTTGATTCAATTCAAATTAATTTGATTTATTTAAAAGTATGTACTATTCATATTTAAAACAAATATCCTTATACTAAATATAATATCCAGATATCTAAACTTTTATCTAAATATATACTAAATTAATATATATATTATCAAAATAAAATATTATAAATTTATATATATGTTTATTTATATACCAGATTTATATTGAAAACTACAAATTTGCTAAAATATTATAACAATCTAGTTAAATATCTATTAAATTGTTTTTTTTTTTTTAAAAAAAAAAAAATATAACTTCAAATAATTTCTGTCCAGTTTACTATACTCTAAATTATATCTGTTGGAAAGAGGGGCATTTTTATTGAATTCGTGTAGAGCACATATTCATGTGTTACTGATGGATAATGTCAGATTGATGAAATCACTAATCTTGTAGTGATAGATATATCGAGTTGCCATCCCAACAATATCAATAGCTATTATACCTATCTATATTATGACAGAATTAAAAATCTCTATTTGGCTCTTATAGTTATAAATAATTATACTAATATTTTCAATCTTTTAAACTTTTAGAAAATTTGTAATCTTATCAAATATACTATTTTTACTAATTCAAGCAATATTGCTACTAAATTTAATGGTATTTGGACTTTGGCCCTTCAACTATCTAATTCTAACTCTGAGATCTTATAGTCTCTTATTTACCTTTTTGATAGTAAGTACTAAGGTGGAGCTTCTACCTATATACTCTAGAATAATTTCTATATATTCTTATTTATTATATCTATATCTTTTAATAAGCCTTTAAAAACTCTTCAATATTAGTATCTATTATATCAAACTATTTTAATATATTAATCTATATCATTCATATTAAAATCTATAATTTTAATAGATAAATCTTCTATCTTTATTTCAGAAATATAACAATCCTATTCAATAATATATAAATTTAAATATATTATAATATATATCTAGTCATATTGTATTTTACTTAAATCAATAGTCTTCTCTTATATTTCAAATATATTAGTAGTTCAACAAATTTAACAACTAAGAATTATGAATTTCAAAAATATATCACTATAAAGAATTATATTCTTATACTAATATCTATATCTTCTACTTCTCTTAAAATTATCTATATACTGAATGTCAGGAGTACAATCACCTAGATCTGAACTATAATAGCCTAGATTTAAACTATAATAATTTAGATAATAAGAATAGTAACTCTCTTAATACAAATGACAACTACTTAGATAAGAATTACAATTGTTAGTTTTCTGAAGACTAAATAGTATAGAGCTAGAAATGGAGTTATATAGAGGTATAATAATAGATAAGATATAGTAGTAAATAGAAGTATAATATTATAAAAGTATAGTATAGAGATATAGTATAATAATAGATTAAGATATTGTCTAGATACTAGATTAAAGTATAATATGAGATAAAGATATCTCTTCTACCTTATATATTTAGAGATAGTTTATCTTTTTTATATATATTCTAATAGTTTAGTCTTCTTATATATATCTGAATAGTTTAATCTTCTTATATATACTCTGATAGTTTATTCTTCATATATATATTCTAATAATATAACTAGATGGTTAAAAGTTTTATATATTATCTATATAGTTAAATATATACTCTAAAGTTAAAAGTCTTATATATCTGAGATTATTCTTACTAAATATATCTAAGATAAATATATAATTATTTTTACTTTATTCATAATAGGGGTGATTATTGAAATAATAAAAAATTATAAATCTATTATATAATAATATAGATATAGATTATAATATTATATATTATATAATTAGCAGATAATATTACTTTATAGTAGATACTACTTATATATTTCAATATGGTAAATTTTTTCTAATAATGATATTAGATATATATTTCAAAATAGTTTTGAAACTCTAAAAGATAGTTACTAAAGATAATTTGGATAAGATATAAACTATATTTTGTAATATATTTCTTATATAGTGATATTTCTAGAAGGTCTTTATATTTATATTTGTATATCTTTTATTTATTTTCTTTATTATTATTAGTCTTATAGGTTTCTAAGTTAGGTTAAACCAGTAAATACTATACCATATCTTTGAACATATTGCTATCTTATATATTAAATATGAGTTGATTGTGATAATATTTAATAGTAAAAAGAATATTAATATCTAATTATAATATATTATTATCTATTTATTATAATATAAATGATGTTAATAGTAATATTAACTCCTTTTATATAATAATTATGATTATAAAAATCAAGAGCTTCCTTTTGAAATTTTTTTGATATTTGTTTGATAATTTTATTAGTAATACTTAGTCAGTATCATTTATTTCACTTAACTCTAGATTTAAGTTTATAGATTATTATAATATAATAACTTTATTATTATTTATTAATAGTAATATCTGAAAATTATTTTTAATTACTATATTAGATCTAGTATTCTAAGTAAGAAGGTCTATTATAACCTTGAGTTATTGTGAAAAATTCTTCAAATTCATTTTAACTATTCTGTATATACTAATTCTCTTCAATTATGGATATTTGTATAATAGAATAGAGGAGAAATAATTATTTATATATATATTAAATATTTAAATCTTATATAGTAATATATTAATAAGATACTACTTTAGATTTAGTAAGACTGAGATTATCAATCTTCATAATCTCTCAGATGAGTATAATATAAGAAGTTGGGAGAAATGGCTATATATAACTATAATCATATAATATTTCAACTATATATTAAATAGAAGAAAATAGATATAGTGGAAATATTAAAAATAAAAGAAGTAATTAAGATAATAGATAGATTCTTTTTAAGGATTAAAATAGTAAATCTTAATTATAATATTCTTTAGTTGTATTATGATCTTAATAATATTAATAATAATAGTAATAATAGTTATAATAATATTAGTAACAAATAGTAATAGCAAAGTTAGATGGCAATAGTACAAATAATACTATATAATATATTATATAATATTTTTGACTATGTCCAACCTTTCACATAAAATTATCTTTTTAAAAAATAGTTAAATTATATTTAAATAGTAGTAAAATAATTCCCAAATAGTAAAAACGTTTTTATAGAATCTATAACCTATTATATATAATATTCTTATAGATATTTACTAAATAAAGTTCTATTAAGTACTCTGAGAAAGGAAAGATTAGAAAATTATATTTAGGATAAATATAATTAATATTAAAAATATTAAAAAAACTATTATAAACTTAGTATCAAAGTTAAAAAATTACTAATGAGTTTAAGATAGATAACTTTATATTTCAGTTGTTATATTTATATCTGAGTATATTATAGTTAAAGGGATTAGGGTTAGTGATAGGGTTAGGGTTAGGGTTATGTAATATATTCATTATAGAATAGACAAGATATATTGGTACAATGGCTACACTACCAAAGATGAGAAAACAAAAAGCAGTTAAGTTTGGTAAGATATTTTTAACTACTTTTTAAAAAGTTAGATATAAGAAGTAAAAAAGATCAATAAAATAAATAACTAGTTAAGGAGAAACAATAAGAACAGAGAAGTAACCACTCATAGAGATAGGCTAGGGTTAGGGTTAGGCTTCAAGTAAGAATTTATTCGTTGTAGAGAGGACAAAGTATATCAGAGCAACAAAAGACAAAGACTCCTAAGATGAGAAAAGCAAAACAAGGTCAGTGAAGTAAACAACTAGCTAAGAAGTACAAAACAAAGGCTAGAGAGGTGACCACCCTATGGACGGGCAGGATAAAAACCATTTTGTCATGGCCATAAAGATAATAAATGCCAAAAGCAAAGAAAAGAAAGGCTAAGATATAATACACATTCGCCTGGCGCCAACTACATGAACCATATCGTCAACTGAACACCAAACGACTGACATGAGATGAATGACTCAATGCGCTCTCAACAATAAGGGGAACCAACTGGGTAAACGAGGGGAGAGAAAGAAATAAAGAAATGTGCGATCACTCGATCACCCAAGCATCTTCGTAATCTCGGTCAGACAGAACCCGACCGCGAGATGGCCACCAGAATTACACATGGCGTCGATAGCGTGATAGACTGTCTCGTGAAGAGCATGAAGAGGGTAGGCACGAAGTTCTTCCTACCATTCGTCACCGGTAAACCAATCGAGTTGTTCATCTCGATCAGAAGAACCTCAGAATGCAGAATACGAATCATCGAGAAGACCGCACCTGAGGAGATGGCCACGATGAAACTTATCTCCACAGGGGCAGGGGCGGGGTTGGCCAAAGTAGCCATAGCGCCAGGCGAGTGCAGAATGCACAAGCCGGGGGGGGGAAGGAAAGGACGCGATCGGCGCCCCTCGACCGCAAGCGGCCTTTGGGGGTGATATACTGAACGAGAGCCTGGGATGAGGAGGCCCATTCCTGTAGTAACTGATCCCGAAGGAAGAACTGGAGGAAGGAGCGGAGCGAGCGAGTCTTGCGGACCTGGGGACGGAGGTCCCAGTACCAGTCAAGGAAGTCAAGCCAAGAGGTCCAACGCCAGAACTTGTCAATGATAGAACCCGGGGGACGCGTGACAAAGCGCTCACTAAGGGGGCCAATGGGGTTATTGCCAGACTTGCTACACCAATCCAGATGGGCTTGGAACATGCAGCAGAGGTCTGACGTGTGATGAAGGAAGGAAGGGAGGCCGAGAATCGAGCTGCCAAGCAGGGGATGGCCAGAAAAACCGACCACCCAAGCAACAGCGTCATCAAAGACCTTCTCGGGATGCTTCAAAACCTGAAGCCCCGTGGTAGTAGCCGGACAGGAAGCTCATAGAAGGGGAAGGCCATACTCCAGCTGAGGCCTAATAAATATCCGTAAGATAGCCAACTTGACCATTGGCGACCAGAGGGGACCATGGGCACGGCAGAACCCAAGAGTTCATTCCGCCTTTACCGCATTCTGCATCACGAGTTCAGCAAAGTCGAACTCTTTGATGGTATACGGCATGCCCAGGTACACGTAGGAGGAGGGTCGCGGGCAGGGTTCGCCCCCAATCCGTACGGTACTGTCAGCAGGACCGACATAACCACACTTCTTGGGGTTGAGCTCCATGCCATTCACCAGAAGCCAATCCTCGCAAAAGTCAATCATCCTTTGCCCTTCCGCAGCAGTGCGGGGGTAAGGGCAATATCGTCAGCAAAGAAGAGCCCTAGGGGAAAGTCATACTCCTTGAATTGTTCATCAAAGGAGGCAGCGAGAGGGTCGATAAAGACATCAAAGAGCTAGGGGGAGAGGAGAGAGCCCTGAAAAAGGCCGCGCTCAGTGGGGACCAAAGGGGTGACAAGGCCATTAACAACTACCTGATAAGAACAGTAATTGAACAGGCTTCGGATAATGCTAAGGAGGGCTGCATCAGCACCTCGCGCCTCAAGTCGGGAGAGTATGAGCTTGAGAGGGACTCGATCGTATGCCTGCCGGAGGTCAAGAAAGACATGGCGGCCCCATCCCTTGGCCCACATCTCGTGCGAAAGCAAGACATGGGAGAGGGACAAGAAGCAGGTTCAGAAGCCACCTTGGCAACGCAACATTTCTGTCAGGCTACTTCGGCTCTTGACGTATTCTTCCAAACACTGCTCGAAGAGTCTACAAAACATTTCAGTCAGAGCGATAGGGCGAAATCCATTGATTGTCCTCGAGTCCTCCTTCTTAGGAATCGGGGTGATGATGGCAGAGTTCCAGCAGCGGGGAGTGAGCCCCCAGACCACGCACATCTGGAAGAAGAAGGACAGGGCTTTGGAGAGGCTACAGGGGGTATCAACCTCACCCGCCATTACCCGAAGGATCCAGACGTGTAAGAAATCAGCCCCACAGGCCTTCGAAAGGGGGTAGCTGTGGATAGCTCTCCAAATTGCCGGCTGGTCAAACCAACCCTGCAGCCCAAGAGTACCCACGCCGAGGGGAAAGACGTCCTCAGAGTCATCGAGGCGGAGAGAGGCGTCTGGCTGGCCGAAGATAGTGGTAAAGTAAGCAACCACATCGTCGAACACCGGGACAGCGGGGGATCGAGATTGGAGGGGGGCGAGGGGGGTGGAGCAGTACGCTCGCTTGAAACCACAAATAGCATCAGAGACCGAAGATGCACTGCAAAGAAGGTCTCACCGAGGGAGCGGCACTGCCCTGATTTCTCTCGCGTCATACGAGCCAAGAATGTCCTCACAAACTGACTGTAGACCAGAGGTCAAAAGGGCGTCCAGAGAATCAATAAACTGCTGGCGATCTTCCACAGAGCGAAAGCCAGCAACATGATCTCGGATAGAGTAGATGGACCTGACAACTGTATCGCAAACGATATCGGCTGATTCCCGAAGGTGAGCTTGGATGACCAGATCGGTCAGATACTTCGCAGAGTAATGGCGGACACCAGCCAGAGCAGTAACTGGCGAGGGGGAGAAGGGGAAGGAGACGGTAAGGAGGGAGGGGTGGTCGGTAGCAACAGGGGGGGTGGAGCAGGTGAGTGACGCGTGGAGGGATGCGGTGGCGAACGCGTGGTCAATGCATGTAGAACCAGCCACCGGGGTCAAGTGATTCAATGACCACGTCATCAGGGAGGTATCAACGACATCCATCCGATCACGAGGACTGGAGTTGACGTCACCAAGGCAGGCACCAAAACGGGTATTGATGTCACCGATCAAAAGTGCCTTGCCCGGAAAGGGACCAGACACGAGATCTCGGAAGCTACCAATAGGAAGAGAGGGGGGGGCGTAAACCCCAACCAAAGCCAGGCCCTGGAACGTGAGCCGGATATGGAAGGGGTCGGCGGAGGACCCGGAAATAAGAGGGGCAAAACGGTTTAACACGAGGACCATGAGCCCATCATTCTGGTGGCCCACGATCCTGTGCGACGCTAGAGGAGAGGACATGTGAATGAGCGGAGAGGGATGCAGCGGAATGTGCTACGTTTCACATATGAAAAGAACGTCGAGGGCAGGACCAATCAACCGACTGAGCACATCGAACTTGTTCTGGGGTAGTCCGTGTGCATTGAGGAACCCGACTCTCATTGTGGGCTGGGTGCGTTAGCGCCAACAGCGTGGGAAGCACCGGAAGCGGAAGCCTCAGCTTCCAAATCCATCGCCATGTCTCCAGACATAGCCACAGTACCACCTGCCTTCGAAGCAGGACCGGCTGTCGGAGAGGCGAAGGAGGGGAGAGTAAGGCCGAGTTCCGCGGCCCAGGCTCTGTAGAAGGTCTGCACCTCAGGCCTCTTCACAGTGGCTTCACCAGCCAACTGTCGGACCTGAGCATGGAAGGATTGGAGTACCCGTGCTTTTACGGCCTCTGTAGCATTCTTGTTGCGTGGGAGCGCAGGGTCCCAGGCCGTCAGCATCGAGAACCCGAGTGCCTTCATCTTCTTTTGGAACACCGTGATATAATCAGGGTAGAGAAGGAATTCGATGGTCGATGCCGAGACGTACGACATATTGAGGACCTTTGACAACATCACATGGATGTCGTACAAGTTCTTCCGAATCTGCCCGATCTTAAGATGGGCAAACCCGTTGACGTAAATGCGCTGTAGTCAAGCGCCCTTCTCAGTTGGCGACAAATGAGAGGTCGGCTTGCAGGTCATGCGTGAGAGGGCAGCGGCGGCGGCAGCTCTCTCCGGCTCGGGGTAGGCCTGGGTCCTATCCTTAATAGAAACCTTCTTGGCGGCGGCGGCGTACGATTTGGGGGGGGCGGATGTGGAAGGAGCGGCGGGGGTACTTCCCGAAGGAGCACCAGATGATGAGGGGGTGGTGGGCACAGATCGTGCAGCAAGCTACGCCATCAGCTGGGCGTTGACTTTGGCCAATTCAGCCACCTGAGTCAGCAGATCCGAGATCTGCTTCCTCATCGCGACCATCTCCATGACCAAATCGGGGTCGGCTGAGGGGCCCGCACAACCGGCCATTGGGGTCATGCCCAAACTAGTGTTCGGGCGACCGTGCTTGTTCCGATTGAGGGGCAAGGGCGTGGGAGAGAAGGAAGTCCGCTGGGCATCGTGGTCCGAATTGGAAGAGATTGCGATCTCTTCATCATCCTCCGCATCGTGCAGAGAAGATAAATACGCCAATATCGGTCGTGCATCCCCGCACGACCTGCACATCGCCGTAAGGCTACCCTCGCCAAAGCTGAGGGAAAGAAGACCGACGCCGCGACATTCAGCGCAGCGGAGTGAGGCGCCGAAGCGCGCGAACAGGCGGATAGCATTGCCGTCATCGCCGACAACGGAGGAGGTGGCCGATATTGCCGAAATAGGCGGAGGTGGGTTTGTTTGTTTGTTTGAAATTATGAAACGCAGGTCATGTGACCTTTGTTTGTGTGACGAAAAAATAATGGAGAAGGGGGTATTTATACCTGATGAGAGGCTTAGCTAATCAAAGTGACTGCTTTCTTAATTTGGAATAGCTTCGGGCCGTAAAGCCGAGTCTAACCAAATGGGAAAATCACGTGAGTGGCTTAGGCTTAGGGTTAGGGTTAGGGTTAGGGTTAGGGTTAGGGTTAGGGTTAGGGTTAGGGTTAGGGTTAGGGTTAGGGTTAGGGTAGGGTTAGGGTTAGGGTTAGGGTTAGGGTTTAGGGCTAGGGTTTAGGGTTAGGGTTAGGGTTAGGG
>RBNI01006736.1:0-11021 GCA_003990745.1 Jimgerdemannia flammicorona | reverse complement strand
AAAAAGAGGACCTACCAGAGACAAGTTCAATATAGCCACTATTGCTGATAATGGTGTAGCCAACATGAAGGCCTTCTTCAGAACAATATACTATACTGAAGAGATCAAGCAAGCTCTCAAGAGTCAACTCAACACTATCTGCCAAGAACTCAGTAAAGATTCCAACTCATTCTATACCCAAATCTACCATCAGATTGTCTTGGCTGACTATAATGATGCCCTCAAGAAACAAATAGCAGATTCAATCTTCCTCAAAGAAGTTCATCCTGAAATTGCCCTAGCAATCTGGTCTACTCTAGCTACACTGACTCTTGATCAGAAAGTGGTCTTTGCACAGAGATATTAGACTGCCAGACACCCCACCAAATACTTAATGGAGAAAATAACTAGTATTAAGATAGAACTATCAAAGCAACTAGTATTATATCCACTACAGTTGTAAACAGACAACCATCTCCACTTACCCCCAAGGCAGTCAAAGCTGACCCAGTGGAAGAACTTGCTAAGCAGTTTGCTGAGATAACTGTATACCTTGATGATGTTGTTAGAGAAGTCTGAAGTACTAACAGAAGACCAGTGCAGAGATTTGTAGCTACTATAAAAGAATGCAATATTACATACTTCAGATGTGGAGAAGAAGGCCACTATGTAAATAGTTGCATAACTGAAATAAGATGCAAAGCCCAACTAAGTAATACTACTAGAACTAGAGAACAAATCAATATAGTAGTCATTGAGGAGATTAGTAATACTGATAATGAAGAATACTATGAAGAGCTTGAATTCTACCCTGCTATTAAAGGTACCAGAACCCAGTCCAAGCCCTATGACAAGAAGAGCAATAGCAAGCCAGTTGGAAGACCAAAGAAGACTTCAGCTATTATTATTCAAAGCAAGACCCAACCCAAGGAGATTGATCAAGACATAGAGTTAGATGAAGCTGCCTGCCAAATCATTGAAGACACTACTCCAGTCTCAGGAGAAAGTGAAAGCAAGAAGAAACAGAAGCTGTACAAGACTAAGATCTACCAGTATAATATCTACAAGGACTTTAAGAAACAGAAGGTCAATGCTACTTTTAGACAACTAGTCAAAGTCTCTGCCTTCAGACAGCAGTTGAGAGTAGGACTTGCAACTACTGTCAAAAATTAAGAGTACAAGATTGTAGAAGCTCACAATGCACAAGAAGATGATCAAGAAGACTCAGGTGAAGAATTTGAAGACCAGTACAAGACATCAGCCTATACTCCATGTCAGATTGAAGATTGTATCTTTGATGCTATTATTGATACTAATGCTGGAGGATGCCTTATAAGTAAGAAGGCAATTGACTGTCTAGACTGGGACATTGAAGAGTCTACCAAGATGGTCTATGTCACAGCAAATAGTACATGAGCTATCCCCCTTAGCAAAATCTGAGAAGTCTCTATTAAGATAAGAAGAGCTACCATCCCAGTAGATGTGATTATTACAAGCACCACTAACTATGACATCCTCATTGGCAATCAATGGCTTTACAAGGCCAAGGCCATCATTGACCTCAATGCTCAGAAGATGCAGATCAACTATAGAGGAAGAAAGATATAAGTCTCTATCAATGTCCATAAAGGAGTTCTACCAGATATAGAGAAAGGAAATAAAGAGAACACAGAAGTCTTCATATACTCAGTGAATAAGAACAAAAACAAGACACCCAAGCTCACAGATGAGCAGTGGTACAACAAGATCATTGATAGCTATGCCTTTTAAGAAAGATGCCCCCATAGTACTAGGATGTTTTGAACATCTGAATGACTGCTGGTCCTATATCAGTGAAGTCAGGAAAATCTGCCAACAGAAGCATAAGCAAGAAGCTACTGAAGTAAAAAGGAAAGCCAAAGAAGATGACCAGCCCCCAGAGCTTCAAGCTGACAGTAATGATGAGGAGAAATAAGAACCAGACATCATCCTCAAGGTCAAGAAGTTTCACTCTAAAGCCAAGATCCCAGAATACAAGACTGAAGGAGCCATAGGAATAGACCTTGCCAGCATTCAAGATGCTATCCTCAAACCACAGACCACCACCCTACTTGGCACTAGAATTGGAGTCAAGCTGTCAGAGAACATGTCAGAATTATCAAGACCAGGAGCAGTCTGGTCAAAAGCGAAATCTTAGTTGAAGGAGAAGTAATTGACTCTGATTACACTGGTGAGATCTTCCTCATAGTCAGGAATCACAACCCCACTACTCCATTCAAAGTCAAGAAGTATGATAGGATTGGCCAGATACTGATCTATGAAATTAAAAAGCCCAAGATCACTAAAGCCATTGAACTCATCAAGACTAAGAGAGAAGAACAAGGCTTTAGATCTACTGAAAGAGGAGCCTATGCTGCCACCAAGATTACCAAACTTGAGCATAAGAAAGATAAGGACCAGAACAAGCACACATATATCATTGGAGAAAACTTTTCTCTGAAAGAACAACTTCTCAAGATCCTGTATCAGAATGAAGAAGTACTTGCTACAGACTTCAGGGATATCCACAATCAAGAACCCAAGTACTATCATGAAGTTGATACTAGTGATACCAAGCCTATCTATCAGAAAGCCAGATCTATACTACAGAGAATGGCTGTAAGCAGAACTCAAGGAAATAGAAGAAGCTGGAATCATCAAGCAAGCTATCAGTCCCTGGGCTTCAGCTATTGTCCTTGTCCCAAAGAAAGGAAGCAAGCCTGGAGAGTTTTCCCCAAGACTCTGCATTGACTATAGGAAGCTCAATGCAATCACCAAGAAGGATAGGCAGCTCTTGCCAAATATTCAAGAAATTCTTACTACTCTTGGAAGCAAAGCCAAATACTACACCACCTTGGATCTATTCTCAGACTTCTATCAGATTGGTCTCACTCAAGATGCCAGTGAGAAATCAGCCTTTATCACACCTAATGCCACCTATATATATCTGTGAATGCCATTTGGAATATGCAATGCTCCAGCTAGTTTTCAACAAATGATGAACAGAGTCTTTAGCAATGAGATTTGAAAATAGCTCTTTGTCTATATTGATGATGTGATCATCTTCAATAATACTGCACAGGAATATGTCAACTATATATAGCTAGCCCTTAAGAAGCTCAAGGAGTATGACCTCTATATCAAGCCTAAGAAGTATAAGTTTGCAGCTCAGAAAATCACCTATCTAGGACACCTCATTAACCAGACCAGAATTCATACAGACCCTATGAAGATTGAGGCTATTGCAGCCTACCCAAGACCCAGAACAACTATGGAAGTCCATGCCTTCCTTGGACTAGCCTCCTACTATAGAAGATTTATATAAGGATACTTCAATATTACAGTACCTATCTATGAACTACTGAAGAAGGAGACTAAATTCAAATAGACCAAGAAATACCAAGAAATCTTCAATGAACTTAAGATCAGGTTGACCCAAGTACCCATTCTCAGAAGACCAGATTGGAACCTAGAGTTCATCTTGTAGACAGATTCAAGCATTATAAGACTTAGAGCAGTCCTAGCTTAGAAGAAAGATAGACATGAATATATCATCTCTTATGCAAGCTGAGGTACCCACAGAGCAGAACAGAACTATAAGTCATACAAGTTTGAATACTTAGCAGTAGTTTAAGTAGTAGACAAGTTTCACTACTACTTAGCTGGGAAACACTTCACTATTTAAACAGACCATTCTGCTCTTACCTAGCTATTCCATATGCTGAACCCCAAAAGAATATATACTAGATAGATCTATAGACTGCAAGAGTATGACTATACTATCAAGCACTACTCAGAGAGAACTAATACCAATACTGATGTACTCTCAAGGATACCCCAAAACACCCCCATCAAGACTATTCAATATGAATAAGGAGTTATACTATAGATTAATCAGCTATCTTGAGCAGTGGAAGATACCCAATTACCTCAAACTCTAGACTATCACCATCATCAACCAGACTTGGAAATAATTTGAACTAGATAACACTATACTCAGAAAAGGAGAAAAGCTTGTAATACCAAACATAAGAAGTATCAAGTAATGAAGGAAGTACATGAACAAGGATACCTAGGAGGAACTAATACATATGATAAGGTAAGAAGAACTATGTGATAGCTCAAGATGGAAGAAGACCTGTACCAATTTGTCAAAGGGTGTGATAAGTGCCAAAACCAGAAACAAGATCAGTAAGACCAGACACTCAGGTCATCAAGAATTGAGTCTATCCCCTTCCACCATATTGCAATAGATATCATTGGGCCACTATCAGTAATACTATCAGGAAACTGCTATATCATAGTTATTATAGACCTCTTTACTAAATAGATAGAAGTAGGAGCATTATAAGAAGCCAATGTCCTCTCTATAGCTGACTTTCTATACTGAGAAATTATCTGCTACTATAAGACACTAAGGCAAATTACTACAGACTATAGCATAGAATTTATCAATAGATTCTATAAGATAATGTATCAGAAATATAAGATTTAGCACATCAAGACCACTGCATACCATTCTCAAGGAAATGGACAGATAAAAAGAACCAATAAGACTCTCAAGAATATCCTGGCAAAGATCTCAGATACATATGAGAATTGGAATAACTACCTCTCAACTGTCCTCTCTGTCCTATAAGACATATGGTCACAGAGCACACACTTTACCCCAAGAGAACTGCTCTTCAGAGAAGAAGATTCTGATGGAACCTCAGCTATAAATCTAGACCTAACTTGGAGACAGGTTAACTCAGAAATCCAGAGACTATACCAAATCAGGAAGAAGGCTGAAGATTATATCATTAAGTCACAAGCACTGATAAGGAAGAATGCAGAAAAGAATTACAAGACCCTAGAACCCATCCAAATTGGAGAAAATGTCCTACTGTATCAAAATATAGTAGAAGCCTCATGGTCATGAAAACTGGAGCCTAAATGAGAAGGACTCTTCTATATGCAAGATATCAAGAGAACTATCTTCTGGCTTAGAAAAATCTCAGAGACTATACTGCCTACTATAGTACACAGGAACAGACTCAAGAAGTACCATAAACCTATACAAGAGAAGCAAAATGTAATGACCATCTATGAGGTTCTAATCTGTGAATTATAACAGCATGTCCTGTGACCAGCAGGCTATCTGTCTGGACTATTCTCTAAGAGATACAGTACCAGCAACTACTCATCCATGAGACTTTTGAAGCTAGAGAAGTTTGAACCATCAACTGATTGAGGCCCTTACTCTATATGAAGAGAGCAATTCTTCACCATCATACCAAAATATATAGGGAAGATACCAGCCCATAAACACCACTTTTCAACCCCCTGCCAGAGGTTATGGGATTAGTAAATTTTTCAGGACTGGACCAATAAATAAGGACATTCAAGAAGATCCTTATTCAGGAAAAAGATGTAATAGTGACCTCAGAATGATAATATCAGCATAAGAGATAGCAATTCCTTACAAAACCACCAGATTGGAGCACAAGAAGATCATATGGTATAACTCATCCAGGCTACAAGATGAGCAATGATGACCAACTATGAGTCATTATGACTACAGTACAGATATTCTGAGGAATATAAAAGAAGGATCAAGGAACTGTAGTAGCAGCAACTCAATAAGACCCACCAATCCCAAAGTAGCTCAAAGACTTACCACAAATGAAATGCCTGCTGCTCACTAAACCTCAAGGTTAAGGAACCACCAAGGTACCTCAGTCAAAGAGAGGATGTTCCAAGACATCAGAAGAGCTATGAGGATCTGCACTACAAGAACTCCTAGTGTCAACCTGGGTATTGGTGACCCTTATTATTATATTCTCTACTGCTGTGAAATGGAAACAAGAATCACTATTGCTACTGTATACCTCTAAATATGGCAGGAGTATGAAATAAGAAACCTTCTCTATCAGGAGTTTCCACAGACCAGCCCTCAAGAGCTATAAGATGCTACTTTCGTGGATATATATAAAACAAGGATAGCAAAGAAGATTCATCAGATCTTCAGGCATACACCATGGTTGATCCCTAACTTGGAGTATGTTAGAGTCTCAGATTTCAGAGATCTGTCAGCCTGCCATATCAATGCACTAGAAGCTAGGGTGGCTATAGAAGCCCAGTCCACTATCACTCTTAATAGTAATGAAGTAGAAGACCTCTGGCATCTCATCCTCCAGGACAACCCAGATTAATTCCTGCAAGGATTGATCTCAGTATTCCAAGACCCAAGCATCCAGATTAGATCTCCCCAAGACCCCACATTTGTTCTCTATTTTGTGGAAGAGAATCTCATAAACTAGAAAGCCCCAGACCTTCTTATTCTCACTACTGTCAAACATAATGATGTTACTGATGATGACATCATCCCATATAATATGCATGAAGCATACAAAACACATAACATATGTAAAATATACAACCTACATAATGAGATGGATGAAATGTTCACAGACTTTATCTCTTTTGAAGATATTCTAACCTCTGATGAAGATAAAGCTCCTATGGTCCTGAATATTCTGCTCTAAGTCCCTTAGTTATACTGAATTATACCAGCATTCTTTTCCTATATAACAGCTATTCCTCTACTTTTTTTTTTTTTTTAACAGACTCAAAGTCCCACAGATTTTTATTGAAAGGGAATCTAGACTATATAGGTCAAAACCCTCCCCTACTACTCACCAAGCACTGCCCCCTCATTAATTTAGGCTAGTTATTGTCCAGCAGCTCAACTATGCCAGGTGTAGCAGGGCCAATAGTAGCCCATATCTCATTCTGCACACCATGCTCTTCCTACCACTAGGGAGAACCCAGCTATATGCCAATGACTGAAAGCACATGCCCAAGACCCCAACATATATATAAGGTCATGTCCAAGCCAAATAGAATAGTCCCTACCACTTCAAAGAGAATAACAGATAAAGAAAAACTCTCATCAAAGTATATCATGGTGGATAGGGTCTGGTTCTCCTAGTCAAGGTGAGTAAAGGACTTATATGTAAGGCAGAAGGAGACTCCCATACTCTACTACTCAAGCCTGTGGGCCTTGATCACATTACCATATCAGCTTCTGGTTCCAGTTGAGTACAGCCAAGATACCTGAAATAGGTAGCCTCAGGCCCCCCAACCCCTCTCAACAACTGGGGTCCAACTTGCCAAATTGCCAAAAGAAGCTAAGAGTGATATCTACTATCTAACTACTCTACATCAATTCAAAGGCCCCACTAAAGTAGTACCTACTCCAGCCCCAATGACCACCCCCAGCCTGATACTCTACTGATTCACCATTATTGTCCTTCCTCCTATCTATAATGGCCATCTCCTCTTCCATCCTGACAACACCCAAAAAGCAATCACCTATACTAGAACTATGCTTACTGGAAAGCTTACCAAAGCCAGAGAGCCTCACTACAGGTACTAAGGACCTATAGGTAACCTATACTGGGCACTTGATGCCCAAGGTCAGCCAACTCCCTATGTAGCCTGTGATATACTAAGACAGCATCTTATTGGTGATGATAAAAGAAAGAAGACACTGCACTAAAATAAATACTCCCCAGATGTAGCCAAAGATATCAGAAACTGTGAAAAAGTAGAGAAGACACCAATCCAATACTGATAAAGGGGCAACTCATCACTATTGCCTCCCTCCCACTGCCCTACAACAAGTATAGCAAATCAACCCAAGGTAGAGAGAGTAATAATTGTGGAAAGTAGACTTAGAAGATCACTTACTAAACTATTGTGACTGGTAAGATAGCAGAGAAAGGGGTATGACAGCTATTCCTCTACTAGTATTCTGACTTTATATAGCTCAAAATTATACCAATATCCTGAACCTGTACAACTATCTGTACCAACCCTAGAACTTGGCAGTTTTCTGTGTTCTAGCATTTTTATTTAGTTATTGAAATTTATATTTAGCTTTATATCTTAATAACTATTGAATTATATTTTGTATAAATATCCTTCTTATTTTCTCTGAAATAAAGTCAGTTCCTTTCAGTACAATATATAATTTCTTGCAAGCAATCTAAGAGATAACAAGACAGTTTAAAAATAAGAAGTTTGAGAACTATAAGACCTTGGAAAGGCACTCTAATAAGAACTTGCTTATAATAAACTTGAGTTAGTCTAAGAGATATATCTTGAAGAAAATTTGACATATTTGAAGAACTCAGTGACCACTATATGACAATATTTTAAGAGTCAGTAGAATATCTTAATAAGAGTATTAAAGTAAAATTTATTAATAATTCTAGATTTCTTCTTCTTAGAGATTAGAAAAATAATAATAGTATTTTAATAGAAAAGAGTGAAACCCCAGACTATATATAGTTAAATAAAAAAAACAGAGCTTTTTATAGGCTATTTGGAGTATTCTTTTCACTCACTATCATCAAGAGGATCTAGACATACAAGGAGTCAGTACTATAATTCTTTATAAGAGATTAATAGTTGATAGCCCTTCAAACTATAGGCTAGTTAAACTAAGTCTATAGTCTAAGGATTTCTATATAAAGAAAAAAAAGATTCTTAAAGTTATAGAGATAGAGAGAGAGATTATCTTGATTGAAGATAGTAGTAAATAAGTAACTATATCATCAAATATAGAGTTAGAGAGAGAATAAGATTAGAGGGAAATATTAAGAATAGAGTAGTATACTTGTTTAAAACTACAAATAGTATTAGAAACTAAAGATATACTATAAAAAAGATCTCATTATTAGAGTAGTACTGTTCAAATTTCTCTTATATTATATAAGTTCAAAATATTCTTATAGATAGACTGTAGATCAGTGGTCAAAATATTGCTAAAAGAATTGATAAAGTCCTGATAGTTATTTAAAGAATAAAAGTCAGCAACATAATCTCTAATAATAAAGATAGCCTTAATAACTATATTATAAATATTGTTATATAGTGGGCACTAAGTTCTCTAAGTATATCAGATTCTCTTTAAGATATATCTCTTAGATCAACTATAAGTTTCTTATAAGTATATTCTATTAAAGTGTCTTTCCAAGGTCTTATAGTTCTCAAACTTCTTATCTTTAAACTGTTCTGTTGTCTCTTAGATTTGCTTACTTAGAATTGAGTAGAGGACTGAAACTTCTGTACTTCTTTAGTAGCTGGGTACTTGAATACTTGAGTGTTTTAATACTAACTTTATTTCAAAGAAAATGGAAGGGGTATTTATATAAAATATAATTCAATAATTGCTAAGTTATAAACTAAATATAGATCCCAATAACTAAATAAGATATTTGAATACAGAAAACTTCAGATTGTAAGTACAAATTTGAGTATCTATATAATTGGTTATATAAGATCAGAATTCTAGAATAATTTCTAACAGTTATATAAGATCAGAATACCAGAATAATTTCAACAGTTGTATAAAAAACTTAGAGCAGAATGTTCAGAATCCTGAGGACTTCATCTTCATCACTATCATTAAGACTAGAGGTTGGGAAAAGGATGTCTTCAAAGGAAATAAGATCAGCAAATATTTCTGTAAGCATCTCATCTATTTCATATGTTTTGCATATTTTGTATGTTATATATATTTTGTATGTTTCACACATGTTGATTAGTGGGATGACATCATTACCAATGATATCATCACATTTAGCAGTGATAGGAGCAAGAAGATCAGAGGCTCTCCAATCTATAACATTTTCCTCTACAAAGTAGAAAACAAAGATAAGATCTTGAGGAGGTCTAACCTGGATACTGAGGCCTTGGAATACTGAGATTAATCCTTGTAGGAATTGATCTGGATTGTCCTGGAGGATGGAATTTCAGAACTCTTCTACCTCATCACTTTTGAGAGTGATGGTGAATTGGACTTCTGTAACTACTATGGCCTCTAGTGCATCTGTATAGTAGGTTGATAATTCTTTGAAGTCTGAGACTCTGATATACTCTAAGTTGGGAATTGACCAAGGTACATACCTGAAGACCTAATGGATCTTTTTGGCTACTTTCAATTTACATATATCCATAGAGATAGTATCTTGTATCTTCTGGAGACTGGTCTGAGGGAATTCCTAGTAGAGAAGGTTTCCTATTTTGTATTCCTGCCACATCTAGAGGCATTCAGTAGTGGTAGTAATCCTTGTCTCCATTTTACAACAGTAGAGGATAAAGTGATAAGAGTTACCAGTATCCAGATTAAGTCTAGAAATCCTTCTGGTATAGATCTTTATGGCTTTCCTAATATCTTAAAATATCCTTTCTTAGACTGAGAATCTTTGGTAGTTCCTGAATCTTGAGATTTAGTAAGTGGCAGACATTTGTTTATAGTGAGTCTTTTGAACTATTTCAGGATTTTGTAAGTCTTATTTGAGTTACTGCTGCTGTAGTTTCTTAGTTCTTCTTATATTCTTTGAGATATCTATCTTGTGGTCATTATGACTCATGGTTTGTTATTATTGCTTATCTTATAGTCTAGGTAAGTTATGCCATATAATTTTCTTATACTTCAATCTAGTGACTTATAAGAAAAGATTGTCTCCTGTGATGATATCACCATTCTAAGGTCACCATTATATCTTCCTCCTAAATAAGGATCTTCTCTTGAACATCCTTATTCATTGGTCCAGTTTGAAAATTTTTCTGATTCTATAACCTCTGGTAGGGAGTCAAAAAGTGGTATTTATAAGCTAGTATCTTCCTTATATATTTTAATATAATGGTGAAGAGTTGCTTCTTTTATATAGAGCAAGGTTCTGATTCTGATCTTGATCAATCAGTTGATAGTTCAAACTCCTCTAACTTTAAAAGTCTCATGGATGAGTAGTTGCTAGTACCATATCCCTTAGAGAATAGTCCAGACAGATTGTCTGCTAGTCATGAAATATACTATTATGATTTACAAACTAGAACCTTATAGGCAGTCATTACATTTTACTTCTCTTGTATAGGTTCATGGTACTTCTTGAGTCTATTCTTATATACTATAGTAGACAGTATAGTCCCTAAGAGTTTTCTAAGCCAGAAGGTAGTTCTCTTTTTTTTTT
>RBNI01006735.1:0-11023 GCA_003990745.1 Jimgerdemannia flammicorona | reverse complement strand
GGTATTTATACTAGTGAGGGGCTATCTGGACTATGCTAAATATGGATGTAGCACTAAGTGCCTTGCTGAGTCAGAATGCAGTCACATAGTACAAGAGTGATCTGACATGTCAAGAGATCATCTGACTACTGAGTCAGTTCACAGTCACATTGTACAAGGCTAATCTAACTATACTATGACTGCTAGGCTATTTATGGTTTAGACACTGTCTGGATAGTCTTCGATGACATCACCATCAATTGCATCATCTCTGATGAAGTAGTCGTCTAGGAAGAGTGGTTCGCGGATTACTTCTCCTTGATCACTCAGATAATAATACATTGGAACTTCATCTCCGTCCCACAGGATAGCATCATCTGTCTCATATGCTGGATAAGGTGTTGGTGGACGAAGAAGTGGTGCATCATCTTCATTTTCATCGGATTCGCTGTCTGCGTACCTTCTGTAGGTTACAGCACTATGGGTCGCAGGGTTGTAGTATGCTGGCAGTTGTGGTTCATGTTGCTCATACTCGGGTGGTGGAGTGGTTGGTTCAATTTCGAGGGTTGTCTGAAGGTACAGGTTGTGTTCTCCGGTCTCTTCATTATAGTTGAAGTAGTCAGGGGTGAATGCAGGTTGGTATTCGTACCAGTGGTCATTGTCCCAATAAGTCTCATATGTGGTTATGAACTATTGTAAGTTCATCGGCAGAGTTGGCAGTGTAATCAGAGTTGGGAGAGATCCTTGGCTTGAGGTCATGTCGGCGTCAGAAGGGTCATTGTCTTCTGCTTCGTCTTTGTCAAAGTTGATTATATCATAGATATCCTTCATGGCGTATCCAACTTGGGGCATTTGCAGGATGTGGTCATTGGGGTGCGGGAAGGTTCTGTCTGTGGTTTCAACGTACTCCAGGTACTTGTGGTTGAGTTCTTGTATCATGTCGTCGATTTGGCCATAGGACAGTGTAGCAACCATTTCGCTGGTAGTAACTCGGAGGCGGGGAATAAAGGTGCTGTACTCATAAAAGAGTTCTCGGTATTTGCGGGCGATGAGCTTCTGGTGTTGAGACATCTGGGTAATGTCTGTATCATGGTGGTGTTCAATCATGTCTTCTAGGAGGCGGCCGATCTGGTAGTAGCTTGAGATTTGTCCAATCCGGTAGGCCTCGTTAAGCATGTTCAGGGCATTCCATCGGGCTTCCACGAAGTAGAGAGGTGCTTGGCTGTAGATATTCATGAGGGGTAGAGGGGGTGTGGCTCGGTTGACAATGGCATTCCAAATGTCAGCGCGGATGCGGTTGTAGATCTCGGTAGTCATGTTTGTGTGTTTGGAAGTTGTGGTTATTGTTTGTTTTGGTTCTCTGTTTCGATGCATCTCAGGGCTGGGTATATATGCATTTGTTCTGGATTGGTAAGATTCCATTTATGTGAATCTTGTGTTCCGTGACTTGGTATTGACTCAGCTTTGTGCGCTGTGACTTCTGTTTGACTCAGCTTTGTGATCTTGCAGGTGATTTCCAGATTTGTTTGGAGATCGCGTGTGATTTCTGTGGCTTGGAGGTTGTGCGCTTACAGGGTGAGAAGTAGGACCTAATGGGGAGTGGATTTACTTAAGAGTGGTTTGTGGGTTATTAAATAGGTTTATTTGCTATTCATGATATTGCTATACTAGGAGTAGTTATGTGAAGGGATATTGTGGGGAAGTGCTCAGGAGTTGTGTTCAGATTGTTCAGATCTGTTTAAGTCTGAGATTCTGAGGTCTGGAGGAGGGGGTAACTAAATGTGGATATAGCACTAAGTGCCTTGCTGAGTCGGAATATAGTCATATAGTACAAGAGTGATCTGATATATCAAGAGATTGTCTGACTGCTGAGTCAGTTCACAGGCACATTGTACAAGGCTAATCTAACTATACTATAACTGCTAAGCTATTTATAGGTTTAGGCACTGTCTGGATAGTCTTTGATGACATCACTATTGATGACATCATCACTGGTAAAGTCTGAGCAGTTTTCTAACTTCTGACATTATCAGTTTCAAGGTGTCATCACTTCTATCTCTTGCAAGATTAAGGCTGTCCTTGGTAGCAGTGGTTGCACAAGGATAATAGGTCTTAGTTCTCTTTTTTTTTGGTTTGCTGGTACATTTGCAAGAACTGGCCATTCTTGTCTAGGGCAAGAGCTCCCAATGTCATGGCTGGGGGTTCAAATCTCTCAGAAATGATATTTTCTATAATCCAAGGCAATTTCTAGTAGTAATATCTGTCATATGGATGGCTTGAGATTGGTTTCGATGTTTGTTGACTTTCTTGAGTTCAGATAAAGCATCTGTCACTCTCTAATAGAGGTAATACAGATAGAGCAAACAGAGTTATTCAAATGTGTTTTGCTTTTGCTAAGTAATGAGGTCTTGTATAGTTGTAGTATATCTTGGTCTTGAGTTGATAAGTGCAGTTTGTGAACCTTTTGGTAGATGAGATAGGGTTCTTCTTGTCTCAATTTGAGTTTGGTACTTTCAGTTTTCTTTTGTAATAGTATAGTACACCAAACTAGTTATAGCAGTTCAGAGTCAGTCTTATGGTTGTAGTACTTCTTCTAGTATTCTTGTATCTTGGCAGTGAGTTCTCATGCTTGCTGGCATATTTTATATAACTAGATGATCTCTTGTTTTGTAGTCTTGCATGTGGTTTCCAAATTAGTTCTAAGGATACCATGTGATTTTGGTGGCTTAGAGGTTGTGCGCTTACATGAGTACAAGTGATATGAACTATAGCCACTAGCTTACTATAATCCAGCAACTTATAGTACTATAACTTATAAAAGATATGCAAATAGTAAATCTGATGAAAGTGAAGATAATGTACTCTTTCTTTGCCCAGCAACTCCATACTCAGTATATGAGATAAATGATACTATCCTATGGGATAGTAATGAGGTTCCAATATATTACTATATGAGTGAACAAGAAGAAGTAATCTGAGAAGTACTCTTTATAGATGACTACTTAATTAGAGATGATGTCATCAATGATGATGTCATCGATAACTATCCAGATAGTATCTAAACTTATAAATAGCCTAGCAGTCATTAGTATAATTAGATTAGTCTTGTATAACATAACTGTAAACTGACTCAGTGGTCAGATGATCCCTTAATATATCAGATCACACTTGTACTATATAACTACATTCTGACTCAGCAAGGCACTAAATACTATATCCATATCCAGTATAGTTCAGATAGCCTCTCACTAGTATAAATATCCTTTTCTTCAGATCTCAGAATCTCAGACTTAAAGACTTGAATAATCTGAATACAACTTCTGAGTACTTCCCCACAATACCCCTTCAAACAACTACTCCTAGTATAGTAATATTATAAATAGTGAATAAACCTATTTAATAACCCATAAACCACTCTTAAGTAAACCTACTCCCTGTTAGGTCCTACTCCTAACCCTGTCATAAAATTTCCTAATTGGGTATTGTCTATAGCAATATGCTGATTCAACTAAGCTAGTCTTAGTTTCTTAAACTTCTTGAAATACAGAAAATCCTAAATATCCAGAACTAGTCTGAAAAAGGACTTTGGTTGAGATGTCAATCTAATCTTGAAATCAATAAGTATAGAGGATGTACTCTATATGAAATTAATCTTGACCTTAAGAAAATAGTCTTCCAGAATATCTAGAACTTCCAGAAAACCCTTTCAGAACTACATAATAGTTACTCTAACAAGTAATCCTCTTACAACCAGTCGGACTCCTCTACTACAGAAGAAGCAGAAGAATCACAACTCAATATAGAAGATATGATCAATGCTATGGCCCACCAAATCCAAGAACTTCAAGTATAACTAGAATAGCAGAAAATACAAACTATAGATACATCACATCCTGCTATAGCATCAGTCAGTTTCAAGCTACTTAAGCCAGATACCTTTAACAGTCATTGAGAAGAACTATCTATAGATGCATAGACCTTCCAGTTAGACCAATACTTCAAGCTCACAAGAATGAAAGATGATATATAAGTCTAATTTACCACTACACTTCTCTGAGGAAATGTAGCCATCTAGTGGTACAATCATATCATAGTTACATCTGTATACTTATATGCATAAATCAGAGATTGAAAAGCTTTTAAGAGAGTTCTTCACAAGCAGTTCAAGCTTACTAATACCATCAAGCTAGCCAGAGATAAGCTAGTGAACATCAAGTAACTCAAGTCTGTACAAAGCTATAATATATAATTTCTGTCAATCCTACTCAAACTATCAGTAATATCTGAGAATGAAAAGATAGACTACTATATCTGAGGTCTGAAGGAAAATATATGAGTCAAGGTTGAGCTAGAAGAGTCCAAGAATCTTGATGAAGCTATGAGAATTGCTAATAGGTTTAATGTCATTACCTTTGACAACTACTTCAAACTAGAATATAATAAAAAGAACTACTTCGAGAACTGCCATAGAAATCAATCAAAGATAGTTGGCCTAGTACTAATGGACTTAGACACTATGATTAAAAAGAATACTAAGCTCACTCCTGAAGAAAAAGACTACCTGAAGAAATCTGGAGCCTGTTTTTTCTGTTACCAAATAGGACACATTGTAACTAAATATCCTAAGAAGAATAGCAAACCTTCAAGACCAATCATTATATTGTCCAAGGATGTATCTGTCAACTCCTCCACCAGTCAACCTGAGCTCAAGGTCAAGAAGCTTCACTCAAAGGCCCAGGCCCCTCAATATCAAACAGAAGAAGTCATTGGTCTTGACCTACACTCTGTTAAACAAGTCATCATTCTAGCCAAGAGCTGAAATCTAGTGCCTACTAGAATTGTGTAAGAGGGTTGCTTTTTAGGGTAACTGTTATGTAGTTCTGGAAGGGTTTTCTGGAAGTTTTAGATATTCTGGAAGACCGTTTTCTTATGGTCAAGATCAATTTCATATAGAATACATCCTCTATGCTTATTGATTTCAAGATCGGGTTGATATCTCAACCAAAGTCCTTTTTTGGACTAGTTTTGGATATTCAGAATTTTCTGTATTTCAGGAAGTTCAAGAAACT
Organism: Jimgerdemannia flammicorona; assembly: GCA_003990745.1. Lineage (NCBI taxonomy): Eukaryota > Fungi > Mucoromycota > Endogonomycetes > Endogonales > Endogonaceae > Jimgerdemannia > Jimgerdemannia flammicorona. The sequence continues at coordinate 5,975 of RBNI01006735.1, read as the reverse complement.
AAGACCAGCTTAGTTGAATTAGCATATCACTGCAGAAAATACCCAATTAGGAAATTTCGTAACAGGGTGAGGAGTAGGACCTAACGGGGAGTGAATTTACTTAAGAGTGATTTATGAATTATTAAATAGGTTTATTCGCTATTCATAATATTGCTATACTAGGAGTAGTTGTATAAAGAGATATTATAGAGAAGTGCTCAGGAGTTGTGTTCGGATTGTTCAGATCTGTTCAAGTCTGAGATTCTGAGGTCTGGAGGAGAGGGTATTTATACTAGTGAGGGGCTATCTGGACTATGCTAGATATGGATGTAGCACTAAGTGCTTTGCTGAGTCAGAATGCAGTCATATAGTACAAGTGTGATCTGACATATCAAGAGATCATCTGACTGCTGAGTCAGTTCACAGTTACATCGTACAAGGCTAATCTAACTATACTATGACTGCTAAGCTATTTATAGATTTAGGCACTGTCTGGATAGTTTTCGATGATATCACTATTGATGACATCATCACTGACAAAGTCTGAGCAGTTTTCTGACTTCTGATATCATCAGTTTCAAGGTATCATTACTTCTATCTAGTGCTCCTAACGAGTCAATTTAATCCAGATTGGATTCAGATTGATTCGGATTGAATCCCATCCGGATCAACTCGGATGGGATTCGAATCCCATCCGGATGGATTCGAATCGGATTCGAATCAACCATTGTTTTGATTTCCAAATTAGACAATTAAATGTTTACATCAATAACTTGATGAATAATCATCCAAAATTGATGATCTTGGTGTCATTTGAAAGCCTTTAATAAGGCCTATCTAATGATACCAAGAACATTGAAATCCGATCATGCGTTGCTGAGTTATAAAGGAAACCGTCTGAATCGCCGATTTTGGAAATTCTTTGATTTGCCGATTTTGGAAATTTCGTCAAATGGAACGTTTTCCTTAATATCTCGGCAACACGTAATCTGATTATAATGTTCTTGGTATCATTAGAAAGGCCTTATTAAGGGCTTTCAAATGACACCAAGATCATCAAATTTGGATGATTATTCATCAAGTTATTGATGTAAACATTTAATTGTCTAATTTGGAAATCAAAACAATGCTAATTCGAATCCATCCGGATGGGATTCGAATCCCATCTGAGTTGATCCGGATGGGATTCGAATCCATCCGAATCCCATCCGGATTGACTTGTTCGGAGCACTACTTCTATCTCTTGCAATATTAAGGTTATCCTTGGTAGTGGTGATTGTACAAGGATAGCAGGTCTTGGTTCTCTTTTTTTTTGGTCTGCTGGCACATTTGTGAGGACTGACCATTCTTATCTAGAGCGAGGGCTCCCAATGTCGTGGCTGGGGGTTTGAATCTCTTGGAAATGATATTTTCTATAATCTAAGGCAATTTCTAGTAGTAATATCTGTCACATGGATGGCTTGAGATTGGTTTCGACGTTTGTCAGCTTTCTTGAGTTCAGATGAAGCATCCATTACTCTCCAATGGAGGTGATACAGATAGAGCGAACAGAGTTATTTAAATGTATTTTGTTTCTACTAAGTAATGAGGTCTTGTATAGTTGCAGTATATCTTGGTCTTGAGTTGATAAGTATAGTTTATGAACCTTTGGGTAGATGAGATAGGGTTCTTCTTGTCTCAATTTGAGTTTGGTACTTTCAGTTTTCTTTTGTAATAGTACAGTACACCAAACTAGTTATAGTAGTTCAGAGTTAGTCTTATGGTTATAGTACTTCTTCTAGTATTCTTGTATCTTGGCAGTGGGTTCTCGTACTTGCTGGCATATTTTGTGTAACCAGATAATCTCTTGTTTTGTAGTCTTACATATGGTTTCCAAATTAGTTCTGAGGATGCCATGTGATTTTGGTGGCTTGGAGGTTGTGTGCTTACAAATTACTTTTTTTTTTTTTTTTTTTTTTTTTTTTTTTATAGTTACTTGGACTCCTTCCTACTGGAATTGCAGTTCAATGTCCTAAAGGACATTATGTCAGAATTGTACTGTAATCAGGACTCAGTGTCAAACATCATTTAGATATAAGTACTAGTGTTATTGACCTAGACTTTTGAGAATAAGTTCAAGTCTTACTTATTAATCAGAAGGATCAAGACTATATAGTTAAAGAAGGAGACCAAGTTGCACAAATGATCCTAGAAAAAGCCAGTCAACTTAAGATTATAGAAGTCTAAGAACTTCCTGAAACCAAATAAGATCAAAAGGGTTTTGACAGCACTGATCAAGCAGCAAGTCTTAGTGAAAATCAAGCTCAAGCTATACTCATTTTCAAAGATCTAGTCAAAGGAAAAGAAGTTCAAGTACTCATAGACAGTGGAGCTATAGGGAACTTCATCAATCAGAATCTCATCAAAAGCCTCAAGATCCTCACCAAGCCTATACTCAAGAATAATGGTATAGTTACTGCAGATGGTACTTTACACTCCATCAAGTCAATTATCACCAAACTGCTCATTAAGATTCAGAAATATTGGGAATGAGTAGACTTTGAGGTTGTACTACTAGGAGATCATGACCTGATCTTAGAAAAACCCTGGCTTATAAAATATAACCCAGATATTAATTAGTATAAGAATGAAGTCACCTTACTTCAAGATAGAGTCAACATTATGATCAAGACAGACAAGACTATGAGCAAGACCTAGATTGCAATACTATCAACTATATAGTATAAAAAAGTACTCAAGAAGACAATGCATACCTTTATTGTAATAATCTACCTTAAGAAACAAGACAAGAGACTATCAGTCAATGAAAGTATCAAGCTACTGCTAGAAGAATTCAAGAATGTCTTTCCAGACAAGCTACCTGGTCTACCACCTATATGAGAAGTTAATTATAAAATCAAACTGACCCTAGGAGCTATACTACCCAAGAAATACATGTACCATATATCATTACTCAAAATTGAAGTAGTCAAGAAGAAACTAAAAGAACTACTTACACAAGAAGCCATCTAGCCAAGTAAATATCCTTATGGCTCACCAGTCTTATTTGTTAAGAAGAAGGATGGTACCCTGTGAATATGCATAGACTATCATACACTCAACAAACTCACTATCAGGGGCTCGGCCAGGATCTTTGGCCAAGTGGCTGGCAGGGGGTAGGGATCGGCGAGGAGTGGGACTGGGCCAGTGTCTGGTCTTGGAGTGCAGAGGTATGGAGGTGGCTTCCCCCCAAGTTCTGGGTGGTATGGTGGAGAATGTTGCAGAGGAATGTCATGCTGAATTTCTGCATGGGGCATTTGGTGGATGGAGGACAATTTGACTGTGAGGAGTGTTATGATGTTGGGAGAGCTGGGGGTCATGTACAGATGCCGGAACATTGGCTAGGAGAGTGCGAGGTTCTGGGGGACTTTTGGGCTGAGATAGGGGATCGACTGGGTGTACAGCATGGGCTGGTGGGGGTGGGGGGTAGATGGGAGGACTTGAGGTCTCGGCTCATGGGTGGGGTGGATAATAGTTGGCTCACTATAGGGTGGGTACTAGCAATATGGGTAGGACTGACAGGTCATTGACTCTTTGTATTTGAGGAGGGTCAGCAGCTGGGGCTGGAGGAGAAGGTGTTACGATGGGAAGGGCTATTGGAGGATCTGCTGACAGAGTGGTGGGTGGGTTGGGGTCCTCAGGGGGGCCGGCGACGAGGTTTGGTGGTGAGAATATGTGAGCAGAGTGGTGGAAGGGTGGGGATAGTGTTTGACAAGGTGGTCTTTCGTTGGGAAGGGGTGAGAGGGTGTAAGCGCACAACCTCCAAGCCACAGAAATCACACGCGATCTCCAAACAAATCTGGAAATCACCTGCAAGATCACGAAGCTGAGTTAAACAGAAGTCACAGCGCACAAAGCTGAGTCAATACCAAGTCACGGAACACAAGATTCACATAAATGGGATCTTACCAATCTAGAACAAATGCATATATACCCAGCCCCGAGATACATCGAAACAGAGAACCAAAACAAATAACGTCCACAACTTCCAAACACACAAACATGACCACCGAGATCTACAACCGCATCCATGCTGACATTTGGAATGCCATTGTCAACCGAGCCACACCCCCTCTGCCCCTCATGAATATCTACAGCCAAGCACCCCTCTATTTCGTGGAAGCCCAATGGAATGCCCTGAACATGCTTAACGAGGCCTACCGAATCGGACAAATCTCAAGCTACTACCAGATCGGCCGCCTCCTGGAAGACATGGTTGACCACCACCATGACACAGACATTACCCAGATGTCTCAACACCAGAAACTCATTGCCTGCAAACACTGAGAACTCTTTTATGAGTACAGCACCTTTATTCCCTGCCTCCGAGTTACTACCAGCGAAATGGTTGCTACCCTGTCCTATGGACAAATCGATGACATGATACAAGAACTCAACCACAAGTATCTTGAGTATGTTGAAACCACAGACAGAACCTTCCCGCACCCCGACGATCACATCCTGCAAATGCCCCAAGTTGGATACACCATGAAGGACGTCTACGATATAATCAACTTCGACAAGGACGAAGCAGAAGACAATGATCCTTCCGACGCCGACATGACCTCAAGCCAAGGATCCCTTCCAACTCTGATCACACCACCAACTCTGCCGATGAACTTACAACAGTTCATAATCACATACGAGACTTATTGGGACAATGACCACTGGCACGAATACCAACCTGCATTCACCCCCGATTACTTCAACTACAATGAAGAGACCGGAGAACACAACCTGTACCTCCAGACAACCCTCGAGATCGAACCAACCACCCCACCACCTGAGTACAAGCAACATGAACCACAACTGCCAGCATACTACAACCCCACGACTCATAGTGCTGTAACCTACAGAAGGTATGCAGATAGCGAATCCGATGAAAACGAAGATGATGCACCACTTCTTCGCCCCCCAATACCTTATCCAGCATACGAGACAGATGATGCTATCCTGTAGGATGGAGATGAAGTTCCAATGTATTACTACCTCAGTGAACAAGGAGAAGTAATCCGCGAACCACTCTTCCTAGACAACTACTTCATCAGAGATGATGTCATCGATGGTGATGTCATCGAAGACTACCCAGACAGCGCCTAAACCTATAAATAGATTAGCAGTCATAGTATAGTTAGATTAGCCCTGTACAACGTGACTGTGAACTGACTCAGCAGTCAGACGATCTCTTGACATGTCAGATCACTCTTGTACTACGTGACTGCATTCCGACTCAGCAAGGCACTTAGTGCTACATCCATATTTAGTATAGTCCAGATAGCCCCTCACTAGTATAAATACCCCCTCCCCCAGACCTCAGAATCTCGGACCAGAACAATCCAAACACAACTCCTGAGCACTTCCCCACAATACCCTTCACACAACTACTCCTAGTATAGCAATATCATGAATAGCAAATAAACCTATTTAATAACCCACAAACTACTCTTAAGTAAATCTGCTCCCCGTTAGGTCCTACTCCTAACCCCGTCACGAAATTTCCTAATTGGGTATTGTCTGCAGTGATACGCCAATTCAACTAAGCTGGCCTTAGTTTCTTGAACTTCCTGAAATACGGAAAATCCTGAACATCCAGAACTAGTCCGAAAAAGGACTTTGGTTGAGACGTCAACCCGATCTTGAAATCAATAAGCGTAGAGGACGTACTCCATACGAAATTGATCTTGACCATAAGAAAACGGTCTTCCAGAATATCTAGAACTTCCAGAAAACCCTTCCAGAACTACGTAATAGTTACCCTAAAAAGCAACCCTCTTACAACTTGGTAGCAGCGGTTTACAATCCAATTCCGCTTCAAGACGCTTCCTCACCTCGCTACAAACCCTTCTGCGAATTCCTACAAGTTGGTATAAAGCCCAACCTCTGAACTGGAATTTATTCTGAACCATCTGACAATCTGGAGAGAATTGAACCTGACACACAAGGACAATTTGACCTCC
>RBNI01006734.1:0-11024 GCA_003990745.1 Jimgerdemannia flammicorona | reverse complement strand
AAAAAATAAAAAAAAAAAAAAAAAAGGCATGAAACTATGAGCAAAGCCAGGAGTGCTATGTACATCTTTGCGCAAATGTATATACGGATTTTGAAAGGAATCCTTGTGGTCGAAGGAATCTAAAGAGCAATTTGTCTAAATCCAACCTGTTTTGCCCTTCGACACATCTATCTATAATTGCAGCTAGCACGGCTAGCGCGGGTTGGCGTGTTGGTTTTCACAATAAAGGAATATACAGAAAAAATGTTCGTGCAGGTATCGTGTCCATATTTCATGATGAAACATAAGGATGTGGAGATGGAATGATGGAAGAGAGGAGAGAGAAAGAGGGGAAAAGGAGAAGTTTTTAAAGCATCACCCCAACTCACGAAAACCTCAGCCACTCTAAGCAGTCGAAGCGGAAGACGAGGAAGAGGAGCTCGACACGCTACGAGTCTGCCCGTGCGCGAGTTTTGCACCATTCCCAGCCGCGACCCCTTCCGTCTCCCCATTCCCGCCATTGCTGTTGGGCGACGTGGACTTCTGTCCGCAACGTTTAACCAATACGTGTCTCTTAAGTGCGTCCTTACGCGAAAATTGCTTATCGCAGCAGGGGCAAGGGAATGGCTTGACGGCCAAATGGATGCGCTTGTGACGCTTGAGGTCGTGGTTGCGGTTGAAGGATTGGGGGCACTTATCGCACGCAAAGGGGCGGTCCGTGAGTGGGACCTTGTAGTGGTACGACTTCATGTAGGGAGGATACATGGGCGACATGACCGAGGACGAAGTGGACGAGACTGGCGAAACCGGTGAGCTCGAGGTGCTGGACACATGATGCAGGTCCGGCGGCGGCGCCGAAGTGATAATCCCAGAGCTGAAGCTGTACCGGCGGGCTTGCGGATGATGCGAAACCGACGCCGGCGGGAGGAACGAGGTCATCGTCGTGGCGGCCGAGAAGGGTGGCTGCAGAATGGGTGCAGAATGGGCAGGGTCGTAAGCACCCGTGTGGGGCACGCCGTGCGCTGATCCGTTGAAGTGATGGTTTGACCAAAGGTGCGGGGCGTCTCCGTCCATCATCCCGTTCGTGCCATCAGCTGGACCGTAGGGCGAGGTCGGACTGGTCGGACTCGAACGGACGCGGTTCGGCGCGGAATTGTAGGTCCCTGCTGGAACGTAGCCACGGCCAGCACATGCGCTCGGGAAGTCCTGAGTTGCAGAGTATGACCGCTGCACACTATTGACGGGTGAGTTACCATAATATATCGCGGGGTGGGTGGGGGATGTTGGGGAAGAATGGGTGGAGTGCGCGCCATATTGGAATTGGCTCGCGGCATAGGTGGTGACTGGCATATAATTGGTGGCGAGGTTGTTTTGGCCCTGTTCTGGCGTAGTGATGGGGTTCGTGCGGGGCGAGGGATCCGCGAAATAGGCGTTGCGGCCTGAGAACTGTATATTGTCGTAATGGTTTTGGATTTGGGGCAGGCGCCACTGCTGGCCGTTGGACGTCGGGGCCGGCGGGTAGGCCTTCACGTCCGCGTCGTCGGAATGAGCTTGTCCGTACTGCGGGAGAGTGTTGTCCGAGTAGAGTTTGGAGTCGGGTCCGTCGAAATGAGGGTGGGAGGGTGGTTGGGAGTTGTACTGAAACGCGAAGGGCTTGGCGTCAGAACCCACCACGGCGGGTTGCGCGGGTGCGTAGGTCCTGGGAACCATAACAGAGGAGACAGAAACGGGGGAAGAGGAGCTACTGTGCAGGGACTGATGCTGTGCGTTCTGTTCTGACGACCAAGGCAGCTGGGCGCGTTGTTGGTGGTGTAGCTTCTGTTCTTGCAGGTGGTCGTTGTTGTCCGCGGGCCAGGATTGGAGAAACATTCCCACAAAGATGTCCAAGACTTTGTCCGTGAGCATCAGCGCTCTTGATCGCTGTATGCGTTTGGGTGAGACAAGGGGATAGGCAAAAGAAAGGGCAGTGGAGGGTTGAGCAAGCTATATGTATTGAATCAACATCGTGTTCTAGATGCTGAGAACATGCTTCAGCCCAATTAGGATGCCGGGCGCCGGCGCTCAGCAAAGGTTTCGGCTATGAAACAGATCCGATAATATCGTTTGTTGGTTTTGTTGGTTTAAAACACCTTTAAACACCAAACACGCTGTTGTCCGACCTGCCTGCCAAGGCAAAATGGAAACAGTGAAGCCTCACCCTCCACCCTCTGCGCGGGCCAATCCAGACACGGGGGTCACGAATTTCTCAGGTAAATGGTGAGGATCACAAGTCTCATCCCAACCAATACAAATGGTGACGATCACATAACCAATACTTCGCCGTGTAACAAACGACCAGGAGCCTAGATGACGTACCACTGTCCGAGCCTGTGGCCGCCCGCCAACGCCAACGCGCGATTCCCTCAACTGTCTGTCGATCAATTGACGCCGGATCGATCTCAAATCCCAATTCGGCTAACTACTGCCCCTAGCCCCTATGTCACATGCGCCCTCTGCAGGACAGTCTGACACGGCTCGATTCTTGAGGTCTGACCAATAAACGTGGTCTTCAAAAAAGTCATTGTTATAAAGCTCCAACTGATCCCTTAACTTCTCGACCCTGATGAATCATCCCATACTCAGCCGCAATATAGCGAACTGGTTTACCAGAAAACGCCACCCGCCGTCCCCACTCCACCAGTGCAGAACAGCCTTGAGAACTCCAACAGTGCGCCCGCATCCCTCCGCATCCCTCTCCTGGCTTCACATGCTACATTGCCACTTCCTCTCCTCGGTTCAGGTAGCACCCGCCCCGTATAATCAGATCCGTCGGGACGGCGTCTCACATAAGCCGCCTATCCTCGTCCTTTCCGTGAGCCGCGCCGTATTAAATGTCAATCGGACACGTGCTCACGTCCCTCCGACCTCTTAAGATTTCGCTTTTGTTCTTGTTTAAGGGAAAGATGGGATCACTGATACGCGTGAGAAACATCGTATAACCGCCCTGCATACAATCCTAGAACTCTCGTTTCGTATGCGCCATTTCCCCACCCTTAGGCGGTAATCACTCCTTTTAGGCCAGCCCCACCGCCATTTGGGAATGATGTGCGGTTAGATTTGGAACAATGGAGGTGAGTGCGTCCCCACCCTTCACACGGCTGTCCGTCCCTCAAGGCCCGCGACCGTTGGTTACCAGTTATCGTGCACAAGTTATCACTCGTCCACTTCCACCAACTCCGCACGCTCGGCTTCCCAGTCGGCAGAGCATCTAGGATACCGTGCGAAGGAAATCCGCCCGAGTTTACGCCGAGCGGGATGACCTGTGTGAATATGTGCGTGCAGGGCGCGAGTGGTTTGTCAAGACATAGGCATGTGCGAGGACCCTTAGCAACAGCCCGGATCGGCGGCGATCGGCGGAGATAGAACGCGTACCCCGAAACTAATTTCCTTTTCCTCTTGCCATCGCAGAATGAAACCTCCTTCCGTCTAAGCACCACTCTGCTTGTGAATCCGATCTCCGCGATTCGGTCTCGCCCCTTTCCCACCGACCCCATCACACGCGGCCTGGGCTCGCGACGAAATGGGCCATCCGACGGACACCATGCCACAAAAGTAAAACCGAAAACTTTGGGGACAACCCCGAACCCGCGTCGGCAACCGGAGTGTCGGATTTTTTATTTTTATTTTTCGCGGGGTCGCCCTTTGTGACCCCACCATCCGGGCGATCAGGCCTTTCGCGTCCGCCACGTGGTTCAGAAACAAACTTGGGACTCGCGCAAGCAGGATGGAGTGGTCGCACAAGTGAGGAAACGTATGTGTTATTCGGAATGGAAAAATTCAGCACCCGCCAAATACGGTCACAGGGTTAGGTTCCCAGCCATTGGTCAGTTCGGTGGCGTGTCGAATTATTCTTGAAAGCGAAATATCACCTCGCGTCGTGAAAAGATGAGCAGTTGCCCTTGTTTGAGCGGGGTGCGACCTTTGTGTCGGAGAGAGATAATAAAGTTTTCTCTTTTCCCATCTGGTTTGTCAGCTTGTATCGCTGTCAACAAAATTTGTTACATGATTAGCGACCAGCTGTCATCATGAAATCCTGTCAGCTTGCCTTATGAATATATTAAATCTTGGCAGCTGATATGAGCGAGTCAAGCAGTCAAGCAAATCGAAGAAAACACAAATGCGAGTATCTACAATGTGGTTTCAGGATAGCCCGCCAAAAAGAGGCTTACACAAAAAATGCTCAGATAAATTTAGGTTGACAGCACCGCATCTTGTGACCCCTCTTGTCGCCTGAAATGGCAACATCCCCATGCTCTGTCCCTGCAAGTCGATCTCCCAGCACAATGAAGGTCATCATGAAGTCGTGTATCCTCTATCTCTGTATCGTCATGGGTCTCCTCCCCGCCCTCATAAATGCCAGCTTCAGAGACATAAATTACAACGTCATATCGTCCCTGGAGAACGCCTCGTTACCAATGGGGGGAACCATCCCTATCATCTACGAACGTCGACACTTATTGTGAGTGCACTGTCTTGATGCCTCAAAACTGCCCGGTTTCACAATTATAGCTACGTGCCAAGTTTCCGCGTTAACGTTGCTTCGTCAGTAACGAGCCTGAGCATCTTCCTCGTTCATGGCAAAGAGTATCACTATCAGTGCGACAACTTCTGCAGATTTCAACGACACAACCGCAATTAACAGCACAAGCGGCCGATAGTATTCGGAGCTTGGTTAGTCAATTCCAAAATTTGGACCGTATGAGGTATCATTGAACGTCTCTGTCGCGGTCTTTTGTGGCGACCACATGTTTGCGCGCTACCTTGAAATGTCATCCTCAGCACATTTTTGGAAATTTCTCTATAATTCATACCGAATTGTAATCCGCTAATGGTCGACCTTCAATGCTTTTCCCCAAACCCCTTTCCGATAAATGAGATTATACAAAGCGCCAATTCAACCGCCGTCGAGTCCATCGATGCATTCTCCTTGAATGCCATCAGCAATCATACCCGTCATCACCACAGCTTCCTCGACCGACGCCTTCCCGAGCGCGGCCGGTCAGAACGCGTAGGGCCACGGAATCATCCAAACCCTCGACGGGTGTCCTACCGGCCAATTCAAAGATGGCCACGATCAGCCTCGGCTTTGCCCTATGTTTGTCTCCTGTGGCCTGTGATTTTGATTGGTATGGCCCCTGGGAATCACAGGTTCAATTAGGTAGTCATAGGTAGCTAGGTTCTCATCTTCGCGGTTTCAGTCGGTCGTATTGACGAATATATCCTTGCATTGGGTTTAAACGTGAGTATATTTATCCAATTTGTAAAAATTTCACGAATAGTAACAAACAAACAATAAACAGTAATATAATAAACTTGCAACGTAAGCTATCATGGCCACAACGTTCCTGGCTGTTGGACAGAGCCGTAAACGTGTGTCCAATTTGTCAGACCGCAACGGTTACATCAACGGACGGTCGTAATGGCTTGAGTGCTCGTGCGCGTGCCAATGAAGAGCGTGCGCTGCCAAGGTCAATCAGGAAGCTGCGCGTCCGAAGGCCGGGATTTCTCGGTATACTTACGATCGATTTCATCTGGCGATTGCCCTTGGCCACACCTCATGTCGCACGTGGCCATCCTTGGCTCACGGCTCCGGCATCCATCCTTGGCCCTGCATGCCGGAAGTAACGGGCCGAGCGAGATTGGTGCTTTCTCTTTTTGTGCGTGTGAAAATTGTCCAGCAGATTCCGTTTCGTGCGCGCTGTGAGGGAGCCGGCGCTGCCATGCAAACCTTGTTTGATGTGAAAGACAAATAGCGTCATCTCGACCCAGCCCGGGTCCCGTGAAAAATTACCTGATATAGAAACCATGCGGCAGCTTGTAACGTCCTGGAGCACATTGTTTTTGACAAAGAGACCCTGTAATCTACAGGGCCCGCTTATGGGACACACCAAAAATTGCTAATCGACATTTGCCGGGCGGCACACTACGCCCGATAATTCAGTTTATATGCAAAAGCTATATATACTGTGACTCTGTATAAATAAATAAATAAATAAATAAAAGTGCCACACTATCTGACATATCAACCTCATTAAGACAAACCTCCCGAAGGCCATTAGTGTAATATTATGGAAAAAAAAAAAAAAAAAAAAAAGACAAGAAAAGAAAAAAAAAAGCACTATTAGGCATATCCCAAGGGAATATCGAATTGAGGATTGGGCTATGATGGTCTCTGGTATAACTGGAACGCCACTGCTCTGCACGCCACCAATAGCGGTACCAGCCTCTAACGGCTCCAGTTAAGAGTCCGCCGGCGTCATTGATCCGACGTTAACCACGTTAGCGTTGTTACCACGGATTCCGCCGGTGTGCGGATAAATTAGCCGATGGAGGAGGATGGGAATTGGTCTTGTGCTGGCCATGACCAGAGGTAATTTGTGGCTGCCAATCAGAGCAGAGTGGCCCGAAAACATGCCTGTGGCCAAACGCTACACCCGACGGTCCGATGGAAAAAGGTTTCCTGGACTTGAACTGGCCGGGGATTATCGGCTGATCTTACGAGAGGCCAGTAATCATCATGCGGTACGATTTAAGGGGCTGGTAGCGGAGATGCTGATGATGGTGACCGCAAGGAGGGATGTCATCATGACGTTATCTTTGATGCTCAATGAAGCGCGTTTGAGCTATTTGTGTCTCTTTGGTATGGATTGAATCTGCTCAGCGGTTCCTCCAGGGCCTGCAAAATATGATTGGGGAGGCTTCGTTCAGCAAAACTTCCGGCCCGTCCATTCTTTCGCGAACAGACATAAGCCATTGTTCTTTAGGACATATGCTAATTTGCATATTCATGAATACAATAGAGAACACGGTCACACATTCGGAATGCAATACCAATCACAAGCTACGCATTGATATCAACAATAAAGGTTGATCCTGTTGTGTTTATTTTCGCATGATTTACTTGACACGTCTTCAGAGTTCGGTAGTACCAACCATTCCTTTCATCAAGATGCTCGATTTCCATTACGCATACATCAAGCATCTCCCGCGAGGTAAAGAAAAGTAGCGCATCTCGGCAAAAGGCAAAGCATTCTTCGTTCTGATCAAATCCCATATTACCAACGCCTATAAAACCATAATATTCTACCACTACCGCATGTTTTATCCAGGTACGTTCTCGGCAATTTTTGCACATACCATCATTCCATCTTGCGAGCTTTTTTTTTTTTTTTTTTTTTTTTTTTTTTTTTTTTTTTTTTATTTTTTTTTTTTTTTTTTTTTTTTAATGATTTTATTATGTAATCGTATTATTTAGTTTACCACACTGAGAAGGTCAGGATCCAAAATTACATCGATTCGCCAAGTACCGTGAAATGTAGAGTCCACTCAGTAGTCGGCTCTCCGGTTAGACGTAGTGTTTGAGGTTATGGTAAGCCAACGTCAGCATGCTTGCATGAATCTTTAATCAAATGCTCACGGTGTCATCACCATCTTATGCATCCTGCAATTCTTCACACCACCACTCATCCTACCAACTTTCTGGATCAATACTACTAACGGCACCCTCAGCAAGGACCTTGTACCCCAGAATCCGTACCCAAACCTTCACACCTCCCGTATCTACTCTCCCACCTCCCACCTTCCACAAGGCCTGCATATTCGTGGCGGTGCGCTCATTTTGAAGACACCAAGTAGATAATATCATGCCCTGCACCATGTACAAATAGTTATTTCTTGATTGCGGGCGGCACGAGGCGTAGCCGGGACGTTTGACAATAGGAACAAACACCTGCGCATTTCGGTTCGACCCGGGGTCGCAAGGCGCGGCGAGGCGAGGTGGACCCTTTTCTAACACGAGCCGCAAACGAGCGCCGACGCTGGGGATGACGTGCACAATTTACCGGCATCGGTGTAGTGGCGAGTGCAAGACATGCCGATTGTGATGTCGAAGTGGAAGGGGTGTTCGCGTTCGGGAGGTACGATCCGAAAGAATGAAGAGCTGGTAGAGGCGAACATGAGTAGCGAAGGGTACTTGAACTCCAAAAAGTCGAGACAGTAATAGAAGCCCGTACAACGGCCAAACGGTGCCGCCATTGACTCCTAGACTCAAGATGCAAGAATTTCGGACTCGATTAAGCGTCCAAGAAAGCGATCTCACCTCCGAAACATTTACCGCTGCAGGGTTTGCAGATCGAGGGAACGGACGTGCCGAACAGCTCAGGGTGGTCCCTGCTCTAGCGTGTTCGGAAAGAAAATGATCGTGTCGCAGGTGACAGTTCGCGAGAGAGTGACGTAATAGCTAGGAGAGTGGGTAGATGTTCTGTTTCTATGCTGGTGACGATCTAAGAGTGATAATGCTGGTTTTTTGAGCTATCAATGATGAAGAATGTGGCTTAAATAAGCTTTCACTGAGGATGGCGGTACGATGGTGTGGAATGCGCTGACAAGTCTATGTTTGTGAATTGATCCTTCTTCTCCATTACAGAAACTGTCAGACGCCCCGACATCGCACAGAGCCTCCCCCCATTCTTGTTTCAAATTGTCGCATGGGAAAAACTTTAATATATTGGTTGTGCCATAGCAAACAATGTCTAAGGTCGGTATGAAGATCGACAACGCTGCTAGATTTCGCTTTGTAAGAATGTGGCGCTGTGACATTTGCATGTTTTTATCTGATTTATTTGTCATCACTGAAAAAGAGCTGACTAATATGCCTGAGTAAGACTTCTGATAATCACTCAGCATCTAAGAGATACACGTTCAGCAGGCCTATTTCGCCTGAGGACAAGCCCTATTGTCCGTTGTTCGGGCATTGAAGAAGTTTACGTACTCCATCTGTCCAGATATATTGCCCTTGAGGTCATCGACATGACTTTGAGAGTTTGAAACTTCAGGGGATGCAGCAAATTTACCCTTTCTTCTCGCCGTATCAAGTTTTCATTCTGATGGTATATGTGCATGTGCATACAGCTTATAATGGGTTGCAGAACAAAATGTCGTGTATTGAATGTGCTGCAGGCGGGCTGGCTTTGATGAAATGAATGCAACCACGCCAAAATCGACTATGGATTGCTAGGACCAACGGCTTCGTCTCGTCAGGAACCTCTCAACCGCAGTAATGGCGCGCGCAGAGCGGCCTCGGACGTGTTACGTAATTAATAGTTGCAAGCCCAGCCACCATTCCCTGCTGCTGATCGAAGTTTCGAATTTCTTCTACTTCTAACAAAAAAAAAAAAAAAATTCCTTAAACAATTAGGTCGGCGTCACCCGGGGCCAGGGTTCCAAAAACGAGTTAACAAACCATGGATTTGGTGTCCATGTAATAGTTGTTAAACTATTAAGAACATATGCTACATTTGATCTTAGCCACGAAGGGCCTGAGAGAATCGTGAGGAGCAGTTTGGGGTTGGGGGAATGCGCTGTTTGTATACCGAGTTCTAGCGTGTGGCAAAGGTGGGATCGGCTGGTTTGCGAGGCTTGTTGTGTATATTTTGCAAGAGTTTTTTTTATTTTATTTTTATTTTATTTTTTTATTTGGCGATCTATTGGCTACTCATTCGCCTTTGCCACAGGATGTAAATATTCGTCACCATTTTATTTATGAGAAATTGGTTGGTAATAAAATACAGGAATGGAAGGGTTCAAAAATCTGGTCCACACCAGCTAGGATTTATGTATAGGGATGGCTCGACGAAGCACACGATGATCCTTCTGCTGGCTGGCTTGAACCAGAGATAGTAGTGGTAATCCGATTAGTTCTACAGTTCCTCCAATGGATGCCGGGGTATGTGTGTTTCTGCAGAAACGCCATTCCGCAGTTAACTGAACGCCCCTCTAACTAACAATATGCGAAGAACTGTAATATCGTGTTGCGAATGTGCGCCTCGGTGATGCAGGTGGGCTTTGGTGAAATGGATGCCGCCGTGCCATAATCACCTGTCAGGAACCGCAAGGATGTGCGCAGAAAGGGGGGACGCACTACATAATAATTGCCAGAGCATTTTTAAAACTTGCTAGAGACACCAATCCCTACAATCACTCCCTCAGATTTCCTCTGCATCCAACTTTTTTTTTTTTTTTTAAAACAAAACAAAACAATTAGGTCGGCATCACCCGGAAATAGTGCAATACCGGAGGGCCTAATGGATTTTGTGGTCCATGTAATAGTTTAAGAACATATGCTACATTTGATCTTAGCCACGAAGGGCCTGAGAGGATCGTAAAGAGCAGTTTGGGGTGGGAATGCGCTGTTTGTATACCGAGTTCTAGCGTGTGGCAAAGATGGGACCGAGGCTTGTTGTGAGGGTTTTAGTTAGTCATCCACCTTTGTCATAGAATGTCCCCGCGGTAATAAAAGAGACGGGAAATGGAACGACGGTCCCGAGCAGCGGTCTAGGAAAGCACACGTCAATTCTTCTAAGGCTGATTTGAACTAAAAGATAGTAGTAGCAATCTGATTCTAATTAGTTCTGCACTTCCTCCAATGGATACCGAAATATGAGTTTCTGCAGAAACGCCGTTCCACAGTCGTTCAACTAAATGTCCTTTTAATTTTAATTTTTATTTTATTTTAGTTATTTTTTATTGGTTTAACTATTAGAACAGTTGTTTCTTGGTATTCTTGGTATAATAAATAAGAAAATACACTTCTTCATTTATTTAAATAATAAACAATTATTAAATTAAAAATTTAAATACAATTTTTTTTTTTATCTTACAGAAACAATACTATTAGAAAAAATATATATATCAAAGAGTATATCAGAAAACTAATTAACTTTACAAAAAGGCTAGCAAAAGTTGGTAAAATATGTTATTATTTAATATTAATACACAAGACTTTTTATAATACTACACAATTACTCATTCTTAATAAATTTATTAAATCAAGAATGCCAAATGCTATAATAGAAAAAAAAATAACTCTATCACAATATATAAAAAAATGCAGAAACTAGCAATTCAACAATGATTTTGTTAACACTCCAACTAAAATACTTGAACCCGACTTTTGGCAGTAGAAAGAATATGTAATTTATTTATTTATTATTTTGGCGGGGAGGGGG
>RBNI01006733.1:0-11025 GCA_003990745.1 Jimgerdemannia flammicorona | reverse complement strand
AGGATAGCATCATCCATCTCGTATGCTGGATAAGGTGTTGGTGGGCGAAGGAGGGGTGTGCTGTCTTCGCTTTCATCGGATTCGCTGTCTGCATACCTTCTATAGGTTACAGCACTATGAGTCGCAGGGTTGTAGTAAGCTGGTGGCTGTGGTTCATGTCGCTCGTACTCAGGTGGTGGAGTTGTTGGTTTGATCTCGAGGGTTGTCTGAAGGTACAGGTTGTGTTCTCCAGTCCCTTCGTTGTAGTTGAAGTAATCGGGGGTAAATGCAGGTTGGTATTCGTGCCAGTGGTCATTGTCCCAATAAGTCTCGTATGTGGTTATGAACTGTTGTAAGTTCATCGGCAAGGTTGGCGGCGTGATCAGGGTTGGTAGAGATCCTTGGCTTGAGGTCATGTCGGCGTCAGAGGGATCATTGTCTTCTGCTTCATCTTCATCAAAGTTGATTATATCGTAGACGTCCTTCATGACATATTCAACTTGGGGCATTTGCAGGATGTGGTCGTTGGGGTGCGGGAAGGTTCTGTCAGTAGTCTGAATGTACTCGAGATACTTATGGTTGAGTTCTTGTATCATATCATTAATTTGTCCGTAGGACAGGGTAGCAACCATTTCACTGATAGTAACTCAGAGGCGGGGAATAAAGGTGCTGTACTCATAGAAGAGTTCTCGGTGTTTGCAGGCGATGAGCTTCTGGTGTTAAGACATCTGGGTAATATCTGTATCATGGTGGTGTTCGACCATATCTTCCAGGAGGCAGCCGATCTAGTAGTAGCTTGAGATTTATCCGATCCGGTGGACCTCATTAAGCATGTTCAGGGCATTCCATCAGGCTTCCACAAAGTAGAGGGGTGCTAGGCTATAGATATTCATGAGGGGCAGAGGAGGTGTGGCTTGGTTGACAATAGCATTCCAAATGTCAGCGTGGATGCAGTTGTAGATCTCAGTAGTCATGTTTGTGTGTTTGGAAGTTGTAGTTGTTATTTGTTTTGGTTCTCTGTTTTGACGCATCTCAGGGCTCAGTATATATGCATCTGTTCTTGATTGGTAAGATTCCGTTTGTGTGAACCTTGTGTTCCGTGACTTTGTATTGACTCAGCTTTGTGCACTGTGACTTCTGTTTGACTCAGCTTCATGATCACACAGGTGATTTCCTGATTCGTTCGGAGGTAACGTGTGATTTCAGTAGCTTGTTAAGAGGGTGACGTGTGATTTCTGTGGCTTGGAGGTTATGCGCTTACAACTCTCCCCTTCTTAGCTTTCGACGTCCTCATCGGGGCCTTCTAATTTTGTTCTAGTGTTGTTACACTGTTTGGGAGGTCAAAAGTCTGGTAAAGTCCATTTTTTTAGAAAGTGGCATGCTCATAGTACAGTTGCCTAATGCATTGGATTCACACGTTAAAGGGTCATGTGTTCAATGCCATGCGCCGGAAGTGATTCTGATGTCATTCACTGCTGGAGAATTTCCTCGAAGGAATCTTCTTAAATGTCTACACCTCGTTTCCCACCAGTAGTACAGGGAGAATAGGCTTGCTTTCAGTTTTGCTGTCTTTTCAAAGGGTCAGTATTCTTTTGTTCTGTCTTGCTGAGTTTCTTGATTAGGTTTGTGATAATTATAATGTTCGGGAGGGTAATATATGTTTTGTACTGATAGGTGCAGGAGTATTTGGTGTTCAGTTGTTCAAGGAATCGTATTCCTGAACTAAGTCAGTAGTATTCTGGAGATTGGTCTTGGGTTCCCATGTTGCATCATGGATCGGATAACCTTTCCATTTGATGAGATACTCGGGGTGGTTCTTGTGGCCACATCTGTTGAGGATTTGTTCAACTTTGTATTCTTCCTGGTCCTTAATAATGACAGGTGCAGGTGGTTTTGTAGTTCAGTTCGGGAATAGTTCATCATCATTGTCATTGTATTGCTTGAGATGTTGGACATTGAAGACTGGATAAATCTTAATGGTGTCTGGTAGTGCCAATTTGTAGGAGGTCGGAGAGACTTGTGAAATGACTTCAAATGGTCCAATGAACTTGCTGTTCAGCTTCGTAGATAGTCTGTGCTTGAGGTTGTCAACTCAGTATCCTCGGATGTCTAATAGAACTTTTTCTCCAATATCAAAGGTTTCTTCTCAGCGATGCTGGTTGACATATTGTGACTGTTGTTCTTGAGCTCGCGATAAATTCTCAATTGCAATCTGGCTTAGATTACACATTCGGAGTAAGAATTCTTCAATAGCTTCAACTGTAGAGGGTTCTTCAATAGTTCGGATGAGTGTCAGAGGAGTGTTTGGGTTTTGTCCAGTGTTGGTGAAGAATGGAGTCATTCCAAGAGAGGCTTGCTTGCTGTTGTTATAGGCAAACTCGACTGCAGTGAGGTGTTCATGCCAATCATCTTGTCTGTAGGAGACATAGTTCCTTAGCATTTGTTCTAGAGTTCGGTTCATTCTTTCAGTTTGGCCATCCGTTTCAGGGTGAAAGGCTGTAGATAGTGCAAGTTTCGTTCCAAGGTGCGCGTGGAGGGCTTTCCAAAAATGGCTGGTGAATTTCGGGTCTCGGTCACTAACAATGATCTTAGGAAGACCATAATAGCGGAAGATGTTGTCAAATAAGAGTGTGGCTATGTCTGGTACTGTTGCAGTAGTGGTGGTTGGTACAAAGTGAGCTTGTTTGCTGAGATAGTCCACAAAGACAACAATTGCATCTTTCCCATTCTTGGTTTGGGGTAGTTGTACAATGAAGTCCATAGAGATTTGTTCCCAATTTGTGGATGGTACTGGGATAGGGTGGAGTAAACCAGGTTTTGCTAGTGTTGAGGACTTGTTGCATTGGCAGGCATCACAGGAAGTAATGTAGGTCTTTAGCTGATCTGCCATGCGGGGCCAATAGAAGTTTCGGGAGATAACTTCATAGTATTTATTAAATCCTAAGTGTCCAGCTGTAGGGGCATCATGACATTCGAATAGGATTGTCCTTCGGAGGTCTCGGTTGTTTGGAACATACAATCTGTCCTTGTAGTAGATAGTATTGTCCTTGAGTTGGTATTGATTGTACCGGGTACGCTTGTCAGCATCATCAATGTTCAAGATTTCCCGGAGTGCTTGAGCTTCTTTATCATCAGCGCATGCTGCGATAATTTGTTCCATGATGGAGTTTGTAACCAGGGTGAGAGTTTGGATGACTTCTTCAATGGGTGGTCTGGAGATTGCATTGGCAACAATGTTTTCCTTGCCAGGGCGGTACTGGATTTTATAGTCAAAGTTGGTGAGGACTTTCATCCATCTGGCTTGCTTTCGGGAAAGGGTAGCCTGGGTCTTGATATTGACTAATGATTTGTGGTCAGTCAATACAGCGAAGTGTGCTTCTTCTAGGTATGGTCGCCATTTGATCAGAGTGTCCACGATGGCTAACATTTCCTTCTCATGAGTTGCATAGTTGATTTCGGCATCATTGAACTTGTAGGAGTGATAGGCCACAGGGTGTCCTTCTTGCATGAGTACTGCTCCAAGAGCTAGGTCAGAGGCATCGGTGGTAACTTCATATGGTAGGGCAGGATTTGCTGCTTGAAGTACTGGAGTGGTTATCAAAGCATCTTTCAATGCTTGAAAGGCTGTATCTTGTTCGGGTCCCCAATTTGCAAGATTGTTGAAGTCTTTCTCTTGTTTCACGGTCCAGGGTTGTTCTTCTTTCTTGCTGTGCTTGGTCATTTGGGTAAGGGCAGTGGTGATTTTGGCGAAGTTGGCAACAAATTGTCTGTAATAGTTTGCTAATCCCAGGAATGACTGGAGGTCTTTCAGCTTCTTGGGTCTGGGCCAATCTTTGATTGTGGAGATTTTGCTGGGTTCCACTTTGATTCCATTTGGTGTGACAATGTGTCCAAGGAATTGGATTTCTTTCAGGAGAAATTCGCACTTGCTGAGTTTTGCAAAGAGTCTGTTTTCTCAGAGTTTCAGTAGTACTAGCTCAAGGTGTTCGAGATGTTCCTCCAGGGTTTTGCTGAAGACTAGGATGTCATCAATGTAGACAACAACGAATTTGTCCAGGTATGGGTGCAGGATGGTATTCATCAGTATCTGGAAGGTTGCAGGAGTATTAGTTAAGCCAAAGGGCATAACTAGAAATTCAAAGTATCCATAGCGGGTTTGGAAGGCTGTCTTGTAGATGTCCTCTTCTTTTATAGCAATTTGCTAGTAACCATTTCGCAGGTCAAAAGAGCTCATGAATTGTGGGTTGGTAAGCCTATCAAATATTTCGTCGATTCTGGGTAGTGGGCAACAGTTCTTGATGGTCTGTTCGTTGAGGTCGCGGTAATCAATGCACATTCGCAGGTCTCCTCCTTTCTTGACAACAAAGAGAACTGGTGCACCATAGGGTGATACACTGGGTCTGATGAATCCTTGTTCCAGGAGTTCGTCAATTTCTTTCTTGAGTGCATCAATTTCTCTCGGAGACATGTGGTAGATTGACTTGAAGGCTGGCTTGGCATCTGGAATAGTCTTGATGGCATGGTCCACTGCTCGTTTGGGAGGTAGGCCTTTTGGGAGTTTCTTTGGAAATATGTCTCGGAATTTCTAGAGTAGTGGTCTGACATGGTTGTCAACTTTGGAAAAGTCTTCTTCAGAGTTCTCGGGTTCTCCTTTGGATGGATGGATGGAGATAGTGAAGAGAGGGCATTTCTTGGCCAATTTCTTAAGTTGTAGCTTGTTGATGTGGGTGATCTTTGGTCCAGGGTCACTAGAGTTGAGTGTGTTCTTTTCGCCTTGCAGTTTGAAGTTGTGGCATCCTTTCTTGATGGTCAGAGAATGGTTTACCCAATCGATCATGGGGTTCTCTTGTTTCAACCATGGAGTTCCAAGAATAATTTCGTTATCAGGAAGTGGTACAATTTGAAGGGTAACATGTACTCGATAGTCGCCAATTCGGAAGGGTAGGTTGCGGACTTCCTTGCTAATGACATGTGAGGTTCCATCAGCTGTGGCAACTGCTTGAGTTTGTTGTACCGGAGAGGTGAAGACCTTGAGTCTGTTGGCTGTTTCTTCATTGATGAAGTTGCCTGAGGCACCACTGTCTATCATGATCTTGACAGGTACTCGGTTGACAAAAGCTTTAAGTGTAAGTAGTTTGTCTGATCCAATGGTAGTGATTTCGGTTGTAGGAGCTTTCCTTCTGTTGGTTCTTCTTTGAGTCAGTTCATTGACACAAGAGAAGCAGTCATCAATCATTCGGGAAGAGTACATTCCAATGCCATGGGGACATCGGCCACTTGGTACATATCCATCTTCGATTTTCTTGTAGAATTGTTCTTCTTTGTTCACGGTAGGTTGGACTGGGGTCTTGTTTGATGAACTAAATCCTTTGGATCCTCTGATGGTGGGCAGTAGTTCTGGGACTTCCTTGACTGTCAGAGTTGACTCAATTTTTTCGAATAGGATCTGGGCAATACAGAATCCAATGGGAATCTTGAAGGGTGTCCAACTGTGGTTTCGGATGAAGACAATAATTTCGCCTGTGTAATCTTCGTCAATGACTCCTCCTTCTACTGAGAGTCCTTTCAATGCTAGGCTGCTGTGACAGCATATTCTTCCAACATGTCCTTCAGGAATTTGGATACTGATTCCCGTGTAGACTTGCTTGACTTCTCGGTTGGAGACTGTAGCTTCTTTGGCTGCATACAGGTCATATCCAGCTGCTTTTTGACTTCCTTTGGTTGGAGCCTTAGCAGTTTATCTTAACTTGACAAAGTCTAGTGTCCTGGTGGTCAGATTGTTGAGGTGGTGCAGAGTGGTAACAGTTGCTCGGGTTGCTGTTCGGGGTTTTCGGTTAGGGCAGGCGCTGGCCATGTGTCCTGTCTTTCGGCAATAGAAGCATGCTCCACTTCTTCTAAGTTCGTTCCTTTTGCCTTCGGTGAGTTTCTTGAAGGTACTTGGCTGGGTGGGTTCATGATTTCTGGGTGTCCATGGAGTAGATGATGAGGGAGCTCGGGATGCTTCATGCTTGGGTTCTTCTTTCTTGGTCCAAGTTTTTTTCTTGTTGTTGAATTGTCTTCGGGGCAGAATGGGTCCAGCTGTTAGGATTCACTTGACCATAGTCTTGATTCTTGCCAGGCACCATTGTTGGTGGTCACAACCAACTGGGCGTCCTTGTTCTCGGATTTTTCTAGTAAGCCATTCTGGCAGGGCATCAAATAAATGATCTGCTCTTGTACCATTTCGTGCTTCGTCATTGGCAATATATCCTAGGCCAACAGTGTTCAGGAGTGACTTGAGTTTTGTACAGAAGGTTTTGAATTCCTCCTTGCCATGTACATCGAATTTGAGGTTGCGGAGTTTTACTCGGGATTCAGCGATCATGGTTTCGCTGCGATATTGAGCAATCATGAGTTGTTTAAGTCCAGGGGCTGCAGGATGGTCTCCATATCCTGGGGCATTATTTGCTGCATTCTGAGCAACTACTGCAGGTCGGGTGTCCCATGTAAGGGGTTTTTTGGGAAGGGTTCGCCACCATTCTTCGGCAGGTCCTCAGAAGAATGTAACAACTCGGCGGACATAGGCTGTAGTGGTAGCAAAGAGTTGTTCCAAGGTGTGGTCTTGATTGTTTGTCAGAATGCGGTCAGCAACTCGTTCATTGGTCCATTGATTGGCTTCGAAGTTGGTGTCAACTACACTAATGAAGCTTTGGACTTCTTGTGCAGTACCATTGAAGGTAGGTAGACTCAGATTTTTTGTAGGTCTGGTCTGTTCAGCTAAGGCAGTAATGGTTGCTGCCATTATGGCTACCTGGGCTATGAGGTCTATAATCTGTTGGTTTGCCATGTTGTTTACTGGAGGTGGTTGAACTACTGGTAGTAGTGTTACTGGTACTACTTGAGGTACTGGTGCACAGTGTGATGGTGTTCTTTGGGTCTGTGTAAGTTGCTGGAGTAATAGTTGTGGGTCTGGAGTAAGGGCTTGATAGATGACTGTCTGTTGCTATGTAGGTGTATTCTGTCCTGATGGAGGTATGTCTCCTTCGGTGGTGTATCCGGGATCGAATTCACTGAGATACTCCTCCTCCTCTTGAGTTTGGTCTCTGTGTACTTGGGTTTGCTCGGCGTCAAAATAGATAGAATCAGTTGTATATCTGATTTCAGATAGACTTAATTCAAAGTCAAGTTCTGATTCAGTATTGGTTTCAGATTCGGGTAGAGCTGTAGCAGGGCCTGCTTCAGGTTCGGGATCAGGTAGTTGATGAAGGGTTTCTCTTGCTTCTTCCTTAAGAATATGGCGGGCCTTGCTGTTCTGGAATCGGTAGTATAATGCAGTCTTGGTTCTGGTTCGGTAAAAGTCGGTAGAGTTGAGCCACTTAGCTACAGAGGCTTGGGCTTCGTGAGGAACTAAGGCTAGAAAGACTGCTGCTGGTTGTCCTAGGTTGCTCGGATTTGTGGAGCTGACAAAACTCTTGTTGAGAAGAGTAAAGAAGGCTTCTATAAGACCTTCTTCGTCTTGACTTGCTGGGTGTAGTGCAAGGAGTTCAGTGAATAGGATTTCGCCTACTTGCTGGTTTAATCGGAGTACTTCTTTCTTTGAATGAAGTTTATCCCACTTGTTGTAGGTGTGGAGGTCAAATTGTCCTTGTACGTCAGGTTCAATTCTCTCCAGATTGTCAGATGGTTTACGATAAATTCCAGGTCAGAGGTTGGGCTTTATACCAACTTGTAGGAATTCACAGAAGGGTTTGTAGCGGGGTGAGGAAGCGTCTTGAAGCAGAAATGGATTGTAAACTGCTGCTACCAAGTTGTAAGAGGGTTGCTTTTTAGGGTAACTGTTACGTAGCTCTGGAAGGGTTTTCTGGAAGTTCTGGATGTTCTGGAAGACTGTTTTCTTATGGTCAAGATCAATTTCGTATGGAGTACGTCCTCTACGCTTATTGATTTCAAGATCAGGTTGACGTCTCAACCAAAGTCCTTTTTCGAACTAGTTCTGGATGTTTGGGATTTTCTGTATTTCAGGAAGTTCAAGAAACTAAGACCAGCTTAGTTGAATTGGCGTATCGCTGCAGACAATACCCAATTAGGAAATTTCGTGATGGAGTTAGGAGTAGGACCTAACGGGGAGCAGATTTACTTAAGAGTGGTTTGTGGGTTATTAAATAGGTTTATTTGCTATTTATGATATTGCTTATACTAGGAGTAGTTGTATGAAGGGATATTGTGGGGAAGTGCTCAGGAGTTGTGTTCGGATTGTTCAGGTCTGAGATTCTGAGATCTGGGGGAGGGGGTATTTATACTAGTGAGGGGCTATCTGGGCTATGCTAGATATGGATGTAGCACTAAGTGCCTTGCTAAGTCGGAATGCAATCACATAGTACAAGTGTGATCTGATATGTCAAGAGATCGTCTGACTGCTGAGTCAGTCCACAGTCACATTGTACAAGGCTAATCTAACTATACTATGACTGCTAATCTATTTATAGATTTACACGCTGTCTGGGTAGTCTTCGATGACATCACCATCGATGACATCATCTCTGATGAAGTAGTCATCTATGAAGAGTGGTTCGTGGATTACTTCTCCTTGTTGGCTGAGGTAATAATACATTGGGACTTCATCTCCATCCCACAGGATAGCATCATCCATCTCGTATGCTGGATAAGGTGTTGGTGGGTAAAGGAGGGGTGTGCTGTCTTCGCTTTCATCGGATTCGCTGTCTGTGTACCTTCTATAGGTTACAGCACTATGAGTCGCGGGGTTGTAGTAAGCTGGCAGCTGTGGTTCATGTCACTCGTACTCAGGTGGTGGAGTTGTTGGTTCAATCTCGAGGGTTGTCTGAAGGTACAGGTTGTGTTCTCCGGTCCCTTCGTTGTAGTTGAAGTAATCGGGGGTGAATGCAGATTGGTATTCGTGCCAGTGGTCATTGTCCCAATAAGTCTCGTATGTGGTTATGAACTGTTGTAAGTTCATCGGCAAGGTTGGCGGCGTGATCAGGGTTGGTAGAGATCCTTGGCTTGAGGTCATGTCGGCGTCAGAGGGATCATTGTCTTCTGCTTCGTCTTCATCAAAGTTGATTATATCGTAGATGTCCTTCATGGCATATTCAACTTGGAGCATTTGCAGGATGTGGTCGTTGGGGTGTGGGAAGGTTCTGTCAGTAGTCTGAATGTACTCAAGATACTTGTGGTTGAGTTCTTGTATCATATCATCGATTTGTCCGTAGGACAGGGTAGCAACCATTTCACTAGTAGTAACTCGGAGGCGGGGAATAAAGGTGCTGTACTCATAGAAGAGTTCTCAGTGTTTATGGGCAATGAGCTTCTGGTGTTGAGACATCTGGGTAATATCTGTATCATGGTGGTGTTCGACCATGTCTTCCAGGAGGCGGCCGATCTGGTAGTAGCTTGAGATTTGTCCGATCCGGTGGGCCTCGTTAAGCATGTTCAGGGCATTCCATCGGGCTTCCACAAAGTAGAGGGGTGCTAGGCTATAGATATTTATGAGGGGCAGAGGAGGTGTGGCTTGGTTGACAATGGCATTCCAAATGTCAGCGCGGATGTGGTTGTAGATCTCAGTGGTCATGTTTGTGTGTTTGGAAGTTGTAGTTGTTATTTGTTTTGGTTCTCTGTTTCGACGCGTCTCAGGGCTCAGTATATATGTATCTGTTCTTGATTGGTAAGATTCCGTTTGTGTGAACCTTGTGTTCCGTGACTTTGTATTGACTCAGCTTTGTGCACTGTGACTTCTGTTTGACTCAGCTTCGTGATCACACAGGTGATTTCCTGATTCGTTCGGAGGTAACGTGCGATTTCAGTGGCTTGTTAAGAGGGTGACGTGTGATTTCTGTGGCTTGGAGGTTATGCGCTTACAGTTTTGATTAATTATAGTTATAGAGATTATACTAATCACTTTAGATACTTTAACTCTAACTTTAGTAATTCTTTCTATTATGTGATCTGAGGATATCAGACTATTCAATATTACTGAGCATAAGTCACCTTCTATACTAAGTTCAGGACTCTTAGTATTGTTTAGATTATTATAGTTATTTCTGAGTGAATTTCTTTTATAAAGATTACTTCAGCTACTTGATCTCTGATAGTATTAGTATAATTAGTCAGAATTATCTAATAGTAGATTCAAGTGTAAAAGTTATTTAGATCTTCATTTATTTCTTAGTAAGTAGTATTGAGTTGATTCTTTAGGACTTACTTAATTTTGTCTATATAGTAGGTGACTTGTAGCCAGATCTTCTATACTATAGTATTACAGTATTATTATTTTCAGTATGATTCACAGCTGTAAATATAGCTCTTACTGATCCTCAGAGACTGAATGGCATAAGAGCCACTTACTATCCTACTGTCAAGATTCTTATAGTAGTATATTACTTAAAATTATCAAAGAAGGTAATAATTAATTTATTAGAGATATATCTATAGAATATTAGAGGTCTCATATCTATCTTCTGAGTATCTTAGTTCAATTTAAGTGTGTGTTTAATTGGTATTATTTGGCTTAAAAGTGAGAGATTTGTTATGATGAATAGAAGAAGTAATTTGTTCAAAATATATATATCACATATTTTACATATTACTGATGAATAATGTAAAACTGATGGAATAGCATGTAGTATAAAGTCACATACCTATATATTGAGTTGCCATCTCAACACTCCCACTCAAGGAGATATGTACATCAAAATCTCTCCTCTAAAAAATATCAACTAGATTTAAAAAAAAGAATATAAACTAAAATAAAAAAGCAATACAATATATATAAAAAACTAGAACTATATATAACTCAGAATTACAACTATCTAGAAATTTTTCATAGGTTAAAAAGTGTTTCAAAATATATCTAAAATATTCAAAATATCTATATAATTTACTCATAAGTGAGAAATATAACCAATGTAGATATCAAATATATATATAATATATAATACAGTAAGGGAGGCTTTTTGCAGCCTGAAAAATATCCTGTGATTAACTGCTAGACTTTGCTGGATGACTATATACTCTTGCTTAATCTAATACTATTACTATAGCTATTGCTATTTT
>RBNI01006732.1:0-11025 GCA_003990745.1 Jimgerdemannia flammicorona | reverse complement strand
GCCAGTTGAAGGCACTGGGGCCCCCCTGTCCAGTACGCTCACCAGAATGCACATTGCTCGCCATCTTGATAGCACCGAAACTTGAAGATGTTGCCTAGTGTGTTGTCAGATGCTTGTGTCACCCGAATGTTACAGGTGAAAGGGACGTCCAGGGCTCCAGGAGAAAGGTTCTTGTCGCAACAATGTCAGGTATGACACCTGGGGAAGATGGTCCGCCCTGGGACTTTTGGAAGTGAATGGTTGGAGTCCCAGGGATGATGGGAGAGATGACAGCATTGTGCAACTTTATTCTACAGACAGGGAGGTGAGTGGGGGAGCAGGACCTTGGGCTGGTGATGCTGCTGTATAAAAACAAAGGAAGGCAGGAGGATTGGAAGAACTGGTGGCTGATAATGTTACTAGATATGGACAGAAAGTTGGTGACTAAGGTGGTGGTGACAAGACTACAGAAGGTGGCCCAGCAAGTCATGGGTGTGGAGCAGAGAGGATTTGTGGGTGGTTGGCTCATCAGGGATGGTACTACCTAGGTACATGGAGTTATTGAAGGAGCAAGGGCCTGTGGACTGGATGGGCATCTAGTCTTCTTAGACTAGAAGAAGGCTTACAACCAGGTGTGATGAGTCTGGCTGGTGAAAGTTTTGGATAGAATGGGGGCTCTGTACCAATTCCGGTCAGCAATGGTCAGCCTACTGGAAGGGAGTAGGGCTGCACTCATATGTAATGGACATAGAGGGGTAGCATTCCCCTTGGGTAGAGAGGTGCCCCAGGGGGACCCACTGTCCCCCATTTTGTATACTCTTTCCCTAGAACCCCTTATGGACAGAATTAGGCAGAGGATAGTGGGGCTCTCTGTCTTTGGCATTGGATGGAAAGTTGGGGCCTTTGCAGATGATATGGTAGTTGGTTTGGGTTTGATTGCTGATGTTGATGAGCTCAAGAAGACTGTAGAGTGGTATGAGGAGAACTCTGGAGCTAAGCTGAATTGGCATAAGTGTGAAACAATGGTGCTAGGCAACAGCCTGGTGGGAGGGGAGGTTATAGGAACAATTGTCCTCACTGGTGAAGTGGTACAGTACTTGGGCATCTATTTGTCAGTCTATGGGTCAGTTCTGCCCAGGCTTTGGTGGGAGCAGAGGATTAGAATCTGGGAGGAGGCCCTGCAGAGTTGGGGGGGAAGACAATTTTCTCTGGCAGGGCAGGTCTCGATTTTGAATGTCTACTGACTGCCAAAGTTGTGGTATCTGGCATATTATCTGGACTTCCCAGCCTGGGTGGTGAAGAGATTGATGAAGTCAGCGAAGGGATGGATTTGGACTGGCAGGTGGAGTCAGATTGGTTGGGAGACCTTATCTCTACCAGTGGTGAGAGGTGGTCTTGGGCTGGTTGACTTTCCAAAATAGTTACACTGCTTGAGAGCATGGTGGCTAAAGAGGGCAGTGGAATTGAAAGGAGGTGGTTGGGTTCCTCTGCTACAGAAGATCTGGGAGAGGCAGTCATTGCCAAGAGACTCAACTGGCGATCTCCTCTCATTGGTTGGACTTCAGAACACTGAACAACTGTGATATAAGGGATTTTGGTGGGGGATAGCAGAGGGGGTGTACCACATTGGAATTCGTTGGCAGGGGAATGAAGGAGAGGTGGCTTGGGACCTGATGATGTGGAGATGGGATCATATACTACTGGGTAGCACTCCTTTAATTGTGTTTGACATTGGTGATGGAATGGAATGCCAAAGGAGACCGGGCCAGGATCGATCTGTGGCCTAGTGGTTGGCAAGGAGTTGGAATTGGTGAAGAGTGGAACTGGCATGGTGTTTGGATCTAGAGTGCTACAGTGAGAAAGTGGATACCACCAAAGTACTGGGTGGTCTGGTGGCACATGCTACAGAGGAATGTAATGCTCAACTTTTGCTCCAGGCACCTTATCATAGAGGGTTGCTTCGACTGTGAGGAGTGCCATAATGTAGATCAGGAGGGGGGTTATATACAGATACCTGAACATTGGCTAGGAGAGTGTGAGGTGTTGGGGGATTTTTGGCAGGCAATTGGGGAACACTTGGGGGTATGGCATAGGGGAGATGAAGTACAGGGGAGGTGGGAGGACTTGAGGGATAGATTGTAGGGGGGATAGAGAAGGAGTGGCTTACTTTGGGCTGGGCTTTGGCTATTTGGGTGGGGCTGGCCAGTCACTGGCTATTTGTTTTTGAGGATGGGAGGAGACAGGGCTTGGGGGACCAGTTGTTGCGATGGTATAGGCTTATGGAAGACACCTTAACAGGCTGGTGGCTTGGTTGGGGGCTGCAGGGTGGTCAGAGACATCAATTAGTGGAGAAAATTTGTGGACAGAGTGGGGAGAGAGTTGGAGTAGTTGGTGAAAGAGTGATCTTTATTCATGAGGAGGTAGGGAGAGGCCTCCCTATGGAGATTGGGTAGTGGGTGGTGATGATATATACTTATTCATAGACTGGTAATAAAGGTGGAGTCCAAGTGACTATAAAAAAAAAAAAAAAAAAAAAGTATAAATACCCCCTCCCCCAGACCTCAGAATCTCTGACTTGAACACCTGAACAATCCAAACACAACTCCTGAATACTTCCCACAATATCTCATCACACAACTACTCCTAGTATAGCAATATCATGAATAGCAAATAAACCTATTTAATAACCCACAAACCACTCTTAAGTAAATCCACTCCCCATTAGGTCCCACTCCTAACCCCATCATGAAATTTCCTAATTGGGTATTATCTGCAGCAATACACCAATTCAACTAAGCTGGTCTTAGTTTCTTGAACTTCCTGAAATATGGAAAATTCTGAACATCCAGAACTAGTCCAAAGAAGGACTTTGGTTGAGATATCAACCTGATCTTGAAATCAATAAGCATAGAGGATGTACTCCATATGAAATTGATCTTGATCATAAGAAAATAGTCTTCCAGAATATCCAGAACTTCCAGAAAACCCTTTCAGAACTACATAATAGTTACCCTAAAAAACAACCCTCTTACAACTTGGTAGCAGCAGTTTACAATCCAATTCTGCTTCAAGATGCTTCCTCACTCAGCTACAAAACCCCTCTATGAATTCCTATAAGTTGGTATAAAGCCCAACCTCTGAACTGGAATTTATCCTGAACCATCTGATAATCTGGAGAGAATTGAACCTGACGTACAAGGACAATTTGACCTCCACACCTGCAACAAGTGGGACAAACTTCATTCAAAGAAAGAAGTACTCCAATTAAATCAGCAAATAGGCAAAACCCTATTCACTGAACTCCTTGCACTACACCCAGCAAGCTAAGATGAAGAAGGTCTTATAGAAGCCTTCTTTACTCTTCTCAATAAGAGTTTTGTCAGCTCCATAAATCTGAGCGACCTAGGACAACCAGCAGTAGTCTTTCTAGCCTTAGTTCCTCATGAAGCCTGAGCCTCTGTAGCCAAGTGGCTCAACTCTACCAACTTTCACTGTACCAGGACCAAAACTGCATTATACTACTGATTTCAGAACAGCAAGGCCTGCCATATTCTTAAAGAAGAAGCAAGAGAAACTCTTTACCAACTACCTGACCCCGAACCAGAAGCAGGCCCTGCTACAGCCCTACCTGAATCTGAAATCAACACTGAACCAGAACTTGACTTTGAATTAAGTCCATCCGAAATCAGATATACAACTGATTCTGTCTACTTTGATGCTGAGCAAACCCAATTACATGGGGACCAAACCGAAGAGGAGGAGGAGTATCTCAGTGAATTTGATCCTGGATACACCACCAAAGGAGATGCACCTCTATCAGACCAGAATACACCTATACAGCAACAGACAGCTATCTATCAAGCCCTTACTCCAGACCCACAACTACTACTCCAGCAACTTACACAGACTCAAAGAACACCCTCACACTCTGCACCAGTACCTCAAGTAGTATCAGTAACACCACTACCAGCAGTCCAACCACCTCCAGTAAACAACATGGCAAACCAACAGATTCTAGACCTCATAGCCCAGGTAGCCATAATGGCAGCAACCATCACTGCCTTAGTGGAACAGACCTGACCTACCAAAAATCTGAGCCTACCTACCTTCAATGGTACTGCACAAGAAGTCCAAAGTTTCATTAGTGTAGTTGATACCAACTTTGAAGCCAATCAATGGACTAATGAGTGAGTCACTAACCACCTTCTGACAAACAATCAAGATCACACTCTGGAACAACTCTTTGCTACCACTACAGCCTATATCCACCAAGTTATTACATTCTTCTGAGGACCTGCCAAAGAATGGTGGCAAACCCTTCCTGAAAAATCCCTTATATGGGACACCCGACCTGCAGTAGTTGCTCAGAATGCAGCAAATAATGCCCCAGGATATAGAGCCCATCCTGCAGCCCCTGGACTGAAACAACTCATGATTGCTCAATACTACAGCAAAACCATGATTGCTGAATCTCAAGTAAAACTCTATAACCTCAAATTCAATATATATGGTAAAGAAGAATTTGAAATCTTCTGTACAAAACTCGAGTCACTCCTGAATACTGTTGGCCTAGGATACATTGCCAATGATGAAGCACAAAATGGTACAAGAGAAGACCATTTATTCAATGTACTATCTGAATGGCTTACTAGAAAAATCCGAGAACAAGGCCACCTAGTTGGTTGCGATCACCAACAATGGTGCCTGGCAAGAATCAAGACTATGGTCAAGTGAATCCTAACAGCTGGACCAATTATGCCCAAAAGACAATTCAACAACAAGGAAAAGACTTGGACCAAGAAAGAAGAACCCAAGCATGAAGCATCCCAAGCTCCCTCCACATCCACCTCATGGACACCCAGAAATCATGAACCCACTCAGCTGAGTACCTTCAAGAAACTCACTGAAGGAGAAAGGAATGAAGAAGCAGAGCATGCTTCTATTGTCAAAAGATAGGACATATGGCCAGTGCCTGCCTCAACTGAAAACCCTGAATAGCAACACAAGCAACTGTTACCACTCTGCACCACCTCAATAACCTGACTACCAGAATACTGGACTTTGTCAAGTTAAGACAAACTGTGAAGACCCCAACTAAAGCAAGTCAAAAAGCAGCTGGATATGACCTGTATGTAGCCAAAGAAGCTATAGTTTCCAACTGAGAAGTCAAGCAAGTCTATACAGGAATCAGTATCCAAATTCCTGAAGGACATATTGGAAGAATATGCTGTTACAGCAGCCTAGCATTGGAAGAACTCTCAGTAGAAGGAAGAGTCATTGATGAAGATTATACAGGTGAAATTATTGTCCTCATCTGAAATCACAGTTGGACATCTTTCAAGATCCCTATTGGTTTCTACATTGCCCAGATCCTATTTGAAAAAATCGAGTCAACCCTGATAGTCAAGGAAGTCCCTGAACTACTGTCCACCATCCGAGGATCTAAAGGATTTGGCTCATCAAACAAAGCCCCAGCCCAACCTACTGTGAACAAAGAAGAACAATTCTACAAGAAAATCAAAAACGGATATATACCAAGTGGCCAATGTCTCCATGGCATTGGAATGTACTCTTTCCTAATGATTGATGATTGCTTCTCTTGTATCAACAAACTAGCTCAAAGAAGAACCAACAGAAGGAAAGCCCCTATAACCGAAATCACTACCATTAGATCAGACAAACTGTTTACACTTAAAGCTTTTGTCAACTGAGCACCTGTCAAGATTATGATAGATAGTGGTACCTCAGGCAACTTCATCAATGAAGAAACAGCCAACAGACTCAAGGTCTTCACCTCTCCAGTACAACAAACTCAAGCAGTGGCCACAGCTGATGGAACCTCACATGTCATTAGCAAAGAAGTCTGCAATCTGACCTTCTGAATTGGTGACTATCAAGTACATATTACCCTCCAAATCATACCACTTCCAGATAATGAAATCATTCTTGGAACCCCATGGTTGAAACAAGAGAACCCTATGATTGATTGGGTAAACTATTCTCTGACTATCAAGAAAGGATGCCACAACTTCAAACTGCAAGGCAAAAAGGACCCACTCAACTCTAGTGACCCTAGACCAAAGATCATCTATATCAATAAGCTACAACTTAAGAAATTAGTCAAGAAATGCCCTCTCTTCGCCATCTCCATCCGCCTATCCAAAGGAGAACCTGAGAACTCTGAAGAAGATTTTTCCAAAGTTGACAGCCATGTCAGACCACTACTCCAGAAATTCTGAGACATATTCCCAAAGAAGCTCCTGAAAGGCCTACCTCTCAAATGAGCAGTAGACCATACCATCAAGACTATCCCAGATACCAAACCAGCCTTCAAGTCAATACTACATGTCTCTGAGAGAAATCGATGCACTCAAGAAAGAAATTGATGAACTCTTAGAACAAGGATTCATCAGACCTAGTGTATCACTCTATGGTGCACCAGTCCTCTTTGTTGTAAAGAAAGGAGGAGACCTATGAATGTATATTGATTACTGTGACCTCAATGAACAGACCATCAAGAACTGTTGCCTGCTACCCAGAATCAATGAAATATTCGATAGACTTACTAACCCACAATTTATGAGCTCTTTTGACCTGCGAAATAGTTACTGGCAAATTGCCATAAAAGAAGAAGACATCTACAAGACAGCCTTCCAAACCTGTTATGGACACTTTCAGTTCCTGGTTATGCCTTTTGGCTTAACTAATACTCTTGCAACCTTCCAGACATTAATGAATACCATCCTGCACCCATATCTGGACAAATTTGTTATTGTCTACATTGACAACATCCTAGTCTTCAGCAAAACCCTGGAGAAACATCTGGAACACCTTGAACTAGTACTACTGAAACTCTGAGAAAACTGACTCTTTGCAAAACTCAGCAAGTGTGAATTCCTCCTGAAGGAAATCCAATTCCTTGGACACATTGTCACTCCAAATGGAATCAAAGTGGACCTCAGCAAAATCTCTGCAATCAAGGATTGGCCCAGACCCAAGAAGCTGAAAGACCTCCAGTCATTCCTAGGATTAGCAAACTATTACAGGTGATTTGTTGTCAACTTTGCCAAAATTGCTACTATCCTTATCCAAATAACCAAGTATAGCAAGAAAGAAGAACAGCCCTGGACCACGAAACAAGAGAAAGACTTCAATAATCTTGTAAATTGGGGACCTGAACAAGATACTGCCTTTCAAGCACTGAAGGATGCCCTGATAACTACTCCAGTACTTCAAGTGGCCAACCCTGCCCTACCATATGAAGTCACTACTAATGCCTTTGATCTAGCTCTTGGAGCAGTACTCATGCAAGAAGAACACTCTGTGGCCTATTACTCCCATAAGTTCAATGATGCTGAAATCAACTATGCAACCCACGAGAAGGAAATGCTAGCCATTGTAGATACTCTGATCAAATGGTGACCATATCTAGAAGGAGCACACTTCACTGTATTGACTGACCACAAATCATTAGTCAACATCAAGACCCAAGCTACTCTTTCTCGAAAGCAAGACAGATGGATGAAAGTCCTCACCAACTTTAACTATGAAATCCAGTACCACCCTGGCAAGGAAAACATTGTTGCTGATGTAATCTCCAGACCACCAATTGAAGAAGTTATCCAAACCCTCACCTTGGTTACAAACTCCATCATGGAATAAATTATCACAGCATATGCTAATGATAAAGAAGCTCAAGTACTTCGAGAAATTCTGAATAGTGATGATGCTGACAAGCATACCTGGTACAATCAATACCAACTCAAGAATAATGCTATCTACTATAAGGACTGATTGTATGTTCCAAACAACTGAGATCTCCGAAGGACTATTCTATTCGAATGTCATAATGCCCCCACAGCTGGACATTTAGGATTTGATAAATGCTATGAAGTTATTTCCTGAAACTTCTATTGGCCCTATATGGCAGATCAGCTAAAGACCTACATTACTTCCTGTAATGCCTACCAATAGAACAAGTTCTCAACACTAGCAAAACCTGGCTTACTCCACCCTATCTCAGTACCATCTGCAAATTGGGAACAAATCTCTATGGACTTCATTGTACAACTACCCCAAACCAAGAATGAGAAGGATGCAATTGTTGTCTTCATAGACTATCTCAGTAAACAAGCCCACTTTGTATCAACCACCACCACTGCAACAGCACCAGACATAGCCATACTCTTGTTTGACAACATCTTCCACTATTATGGTCT
This sequence comes from Jimgerdemannia flammicorona, assembly GCA_003990745.1. Lineage (NCBI taxonomy): Eukaryota > Fungi > Mucoromycota > Endogonomycetes > Endogonales > Endogonaceae > Jimgerdemannia > Jimgerdemannia flammicorona. The sequence continues at coordinate 2,827 of RBNI01006732.1, read as the reverse complement.
TCTGAAGATTATTATTAGCAACCGAGACCTAAAATTCACCAGCCATTTTTGGAAAGTCCTCCATGCACACCTTGGAACAAAACTTGTACTATCTACACTCTTTCACCCCGAAACTGATGGCCAAACTGAAAGAATGAACCAAACTCTGCAACAAATACTAAGGAACTATGTTTCCTACAGATAAGATGATTGGCATGAACACCTCACCACAGTCGAGTTTGCCTATAACAACAGCAAACAAGCCTCTCTTGGAATGACCCCATTGTTCACCAACACTGGACAAAACCCAAACACCCCCTTGACACTCATCCGAACTATTGAAGAACTCTCCACAGTCGAAGCTGTTGAAGAATTCTTACTCCGAATACATAATCTAAGCCAGCTCGCAATCGAGAATTTATCATGAGCTCAAGAACAACAGTCACAGTATGTTAACCAATACTGCTGAGAAGAAACCTTTGATATTGGAGAAAAAGTTCTACTAGATATCTGAGGATATCGAGTTGACAACCTAAAGTACAGACCATCTACGAAGCTGAACAGCAAGTTCTTTGGACCATTCAAAGTCATTTCACAAGTCTCTCCAACCTTCTACAAATTGGCGCTACTAGATACCATTAAGATTCACCCAGTCTTCAATGTCTAACATCTCAAGCGATATAATGAAAATGATGATAAACTATTCCCAAACCAAACCACTGAACCACTGAACCACCTGCACCTATCATTATTAATGACCAAGAAGAATACAAAGTTGAACAAATCCTCAACAAATGTGGTAACAAGAACCACTCAGAATACCTTGTCAAATAGAAAGGATACCCAATCCATGATGTCACATGGGAACCCAAGACCAACCTCCAGAATACCACTGACTTAGTTCAAGAATATGATTTCTTGAACAACTGAAACCTGAATACTCTAACACCTATTAGTATATACTATATATTACTCTCCTAAACATTATAATTATCATGAACAAAATCAAGAACTCAGTAAGCCAAGAATACTGACCCTCTAGAAAAATAGCAAAACTGAAAGCCAGCCTATTCTCCCCATACCACTGGTAGGAAACGAGGTATAGACATTTAAGAAGATTTTTTAGAGGAAATTCTCTAGCAGTGAATGATGTCAGAATCACTTCTGGTGCATTGCATTGAATACATGACCCTTTAATGTATGAATCCAATACATTAGGCAACTGTACTATGAGCATGCCACTTTCTGAAAAAATAGACTTCACCAGACTTTTGATCTCTCAAATAGTGTAACAACACTAGAACAAAATTAGAAGGCCTTGACGAGGATGTTGAAAGCTAAGAAGGGGAGAGTTGTAAGTGCACAACCTGTAAGCCACTGAAATCACACATCACCCTCTGAACAAGCCACTGAAATCACACATGAGCTCCGAACAAATCTGGAAATCATCTGCCTGATCACGAAGCTGAGTCAAACCGAAGTCACAGTACACAAAGCTGAGTCAATATGAAGTCACAGAACACAAGATTCATATAAACAGAATCTTACCAATTAGGACCAAATGCATATATACTGAGCATCAAGACGCATTGAAACAGAGAACCAAAACAAACAACAACTACAACTTCCAAATAAATATGACCACTAAAATCTACAACTGCATCTGCACTGACATTTGGAATACTATTGTCAACCGAGCCACACTCCCTCTGCCTCTCATGAATATCCATAGTCTAGCACCCCTCTACTTTATAGAAGCCCGATGGAATGCTCTGAACATGCTTAATGAGGCCTACTGAATTGGACAAATCTCAAGCTACTACCAGATCGGCCACCTCCTGGAAGATATGGTCAAACACCACTATGATATAGATATTACCCAGATATCTCAACACCAGAAACTTATTGCTCGCAAACACCAAGAACTCTTTTATGAGTACAGCACCTTTATTCCCCACCTCCAAGTTACTACTAGTGAAATGGTTGCTACTCTATCCTATGACCAAATTGATGATATGATATAAGAACTCAACCACAAGTACCTCAAATATGTCCAGACCACAGACAGAATCTTCTCGCACCCTGATGACCATATCCTGCAAATGCCTCAAGTCAGATACACTATGAAGGATGTCTACAATATAATCTAATTTGACAAAGATGAAGCAGAAGACAATGATCCCTCTGATACCAACATGACCTCAAGCTAAGGATCTCTACCAACCCTGATCATACTGCCAATCTTGCTGATGAACTTACAATAGTTCATAACTGTATATGAGACTTATTGAGACAATGACCACTGGCATGAATACCAACCCACATTTACTTCCAATTACTTCAACTACAATGAAGAGACCAGAGAACACAACCTGTACCTCCAGACAACTCTCGAGATCAAACCAACCACTCTACTACCTGAGTATGAGCAATATGAACCACAGCCACCAGCTTACTACAATCCCATGACTCATAGTGCTGTAACCTACAGAAGGTACACAGACAGCGAATTCGATGAAAGCGAAGATGATGCACCCCTCCTTCATCCCAACATCTTACTCAGCATATAAGACTGATGATGCCATCTTGTGGAATGGTGATGAAGTTCCAATGTATTATTACCTCAGCAAATAAGGAGAAGTAATTCGCAAACCACTCTTCCTAGATGACTACTTTTTTTTTGTTTAACGGACTCATGTCCCGCAGATTTTTATTGGAAGAGAACCTAGACTATATAGGCCAAAACCCTCCCCCACCACCCACCAAGCACTGCCCCCCCATTAACCTAGGCTAGCTATTGTCCAGCAGCTCGACCATGCCAGGCGCAGCAGGGCCTATGTTGGCCTAC